>JAFBJZ010000331.1:600000-838239 GCA_016785225.1 Psettodes erumei
CTAACTAAAAGGGGTTGCGCAGAGGATGGGTGCTACGTGCTCAATACACTGTATGGATACATCACAGCCTCTCACTGCTGAACAAATAGACAAGTTTGTCCGCAGGTCCCCGAACTCCGGGAGTCTCTGCTGAGTCAGTTTGGGGAAATTAATGTTTGTGGATACAGAAGTTATATCTGCAATAACTAGTCATGCTGCAGAAAAGGTACGCTTAACGATTAGACACACTCGACTGCAGATGCCTCTCACCTCAACCGAAACGTAAACATAAATATCCGAAAACTGTTTTGTTTGGAACGAGTTTTCGATCTGTGGAGCTGTTTGCTCGTTTTTCGCGTCGCTGTTGTCAACAGAATTGCGGCTCCTCTCCCAGATATGTTGCACCCTGATGGAGCCTCGCCAAACGCACCGATCATTGCAAAATCAGTGAAAAAACAGGGAAGTACATTTATCTTGCAATTGATCTGAATCAGTTGCCAAAATATTTTTTTTTTCAATTGAGAGATTTTCAGAACATTTCCAATGAACCCAGATTAAAAATGTATTTTTAAATTAAACTTTAAGGTGCGGATTTTCTCAGGTCTGCTAAAATGTTTGGGTGGTTGAGGACTGTGAGGCGTTTGTGTCTCTGCAGTCTGCACTGAACCAAACTGCACACACAGAATGACGCTCTCATGCATGTAGAGCACCCTCTTCCCCTCCTTCCTCCGAATCCGCTCATCGCCGTCTCGTCTGTTTCGTCACCTGAGAGACAAAGAGGCAGATTCACCGACATTCACCAGTAGAAGCCGATTTAAAAAAAAAAAAATTTTTTTTTAATTCCAAGCTGCTTCAGATGCAGGTTCTCAGAGATCAATTCAAACCTGTTCAAATGTGCAACGAGACGCTGCCCTGAGTTCAGCTTGCAGGGTGTGGAAAAGATCCGTTACACATGGGAATGAGTAATTTCACTGACTGCAGCAGAGTGATTGTGTGGCATTGAAGAGCAACGGCGTGATGGCGAAACGCCGAACGAGGCTGCACAAGCAGGCGTCGTTAAAACACAGATCCACAGAGCGGCAAAAAAAAAGATAACAGCTGAGTAAACTGTGTGACCGTAACCGCACGACAGTTTCACTTAATTAAATGTTAATGAAGAAACTATGACTATTCTTGTTGATTACTTGCCAAATGTGGATGTTCATCATTCATTAAAGAAAACTCTGATCTTTTGTTTTGGGTGGGGTTCTATAAAATAGAACGGTGTCTTGAAACTACTGTATCGGTGTACAGTGAGACAAGATGACTCACATTTTAGAAGCTGGAATTAATGAATGTTTTTTCTTTGTAAATGAGCAAGAGTTGATTGTCAGAATATTTGTCATTCAACTAACTGATTAATCAGATAACTTTTTCAGTATGAATGCAACCTCAAGTTGAACTATTTCTGTCTGCTCTTAATCCAAGCTGCTGTGTCTCCGCAGGTCAACACGATATCCTGGAATGACACAGGGGAGTACATCCTGTCGGGGTCAGACGATACCTTTTTGGTTATCACCAATCCATACAACAAGAAGGTTTGTCTTTAATCAATAAAGTGACGATGGTCAGAGTCAGCACAAGGGGAAATGGGAGGGTCTTTTTAGTTTTCACCTCCGTGGGTTACTTTCTTCACATTTCTCCCCCTGTGAGTAGTCACGTGTTTTTCCACTTTTTTTTCGCCTTCAGGTCAAGAAGTCCATACGTTCAGGCCACCGGGCAAATATCTTCAGCGCCAAGTTCATGCCCCACACCAACGACCAGGAGATCATCTCCTGCTCCGGCGATGGCATCATCTACTACACCCACACTGAGAAGAGCCCCGAGTACAACAGACAGTGTCAGTTCACCTGCCATTATGGAACAGCTTATGAGGTTACTGAACCAGAGCAATGTTAGTCAACGCTTCACAGGACCTGTGCTGCGGAAATAACTCCCTCAACCCTTTATGTCTTCCAATCCAGATTATGACGGTACCAAATGACCCCTACACGTTCCTGTCGTGTGGGGAGGACGGCACGGTGCGATGGTTTGACCTTCGCACCAAGACCAGCTGCACTAAAGAAGACTGCAAAGACGTACGGTGACCGTTTCAAACTCGTTTCAGTCGGCAGCTCATCTGCGATGATCAGTTTGTTCCTTTTATCAACATTGCAGATGATAATATTCTGCTCTTCACAATTGATTGGTTTAGTAATAGGACATAAATAACATTGATCAAATTGCTTCATTTTGAATATGTTTTTTTAGGAAGGAAGTTCATACCACATCGATTGTTTCATTATTTTTTGTATTTTTCTTGATCATCAGAGTTTATGTTGAAGAGTTAATCTACCACATTTCTGATATGAGTTTTCTGTAACAGCTGCTCTCTTCGCAGACAGCTTTCTGTTTCTGCAGTAATTCAGAAAAATGTGTTCTCTTTGCTTTGGGCTGGTGTGTGTGTGTGTGTGTGTGTGTGTGTGTGTGTGTGTGTGTGTGTGTGTGTGTGTGTGTGTGTGTGTGTGTGTGTGTGTGTGTGTGTGTGTGTGTGTGTGTGTGTGAGGCTGTGCCCTCCCAGATTGTGTTGTATCGTCTCGTATTTCATTCTGGGGATCAGTGCATGTGACCTTAAACCTGTCACTGCAGTTTTACCAGACTCCGTTACTTCCCTCTCTTAATTATCCTGCAACATGTCAGGGTTACAAGTGAACCTCCACAGCTTGAAAATTATAATTCTAGTGAAGATCATTTTCCTGAATTGTTCAACAGGACATAACCCTTGAAACTGCAGCATTGCTATCCTTGTACACTGTCTGTACTTTCAGTTGGCAGTCTGTAGAATACATCCATCTTAAACTAATGCAACAAATCCTCTGTTTTTGTTTAAATTGTTTTAGGGAAATTCAACTGTATTTGTAGGATGTAGTTTGCTCTTTGCTGTTGAAAATTGTATCACACTGGATTGAGATTTGTTTCTTTCTTCCATCCACATTGATATGTAGGTGGTCAACATGTGGCAAATTATACAGCTCGCCCACACAGAAAACAGAAATCAGAAAATTGATGACTGGGTATGTAGAAATAACTTCTTATTTCATCATGTTGCATTTGCTTTGATTCCAGGACATCCTGATAAACTGTCGAAGGGCAGCGACCTCTATATCCATTTCTCCGCTGGTGCCGTACTACCTGGCCGTGGGCTGCTCCGACAGCTCGGTGCGGATCTACGACAGACGCATGCTGGGCACCAGAGCAACAGGTAATCTGTCCCGTGCACTGAGCTACTTTGAAGGTTTGAAGTTTCTTCAGGTGTGTCGAGTTTTCAGAGAGCATCAGCTGATGTCGCTGTCTCCAGATTCAGATCAATTCTCCATCAGTTCTCCAATTTTGGGTCTTACCCTCAGGTAACTACATGGGCCGCGGGACGACGGGCATGTGCGTCCGTTTTGTTCCCGCACACCTGTCCAACAAGTCGTGCAGGGTGACGTCTCTCTGCTACAGCGAGGACGGGCAGGAGGTGCTGGTCAGCTACTCCTCCGACTACATCTACCTGTTCGATCCCAAAGATGACCAGGCCCGAGAGCTGAAGGGCCCGTCTGAGGAGAGGAGGGAGGAGGTGAGAGCGCAGGGAGTTGTGAAGTCATGGCAGGTCCTGAGGGGAACTTGCGTGTTTTCAGTCATGCGACGCATCCTGGCTCTACGGATGTTTGCCTAGAATATCCCAACAACTTTTTGCTGGATCGTGGTGAAATTTTATACCGATACCCTTGGTGGCCCAAGATAAATCTCAATGACTCTGGGGATTCCTGGACTTTTCCTCGGGCGCCACCTTGAGGTTGACATTTGTGATATAAAGCGAAGTGTCTCGACACATATTTGACTAACTGTAATCACTCAACCCCATAGAACTTTAGTGTGCATGTTCATGTTGGAGGTTAGCATGCTAATATTTGCTAATCTGCACTAAACACAAACTAGAACCGAGGCTGATGGGGACATCATTAGTTTTGCAGGTGTTTGCTCAAAAAAAAAAGTGTTGAACAAGTAAGGTTTTTTGACCTGATGACAGTGTTATAGGAAAAGTTTAGCAGTCACTAAGGAGGTGATAAGGGGTCACTGCTCAGTAGGATACATCCTTTAGGGACCATAATTATCTACAGAATCCCATGGCAGTCCATCTTATACATCTTATATGTTTTCGACACGTCAGTCTGGACCAAATCACTGCATTCACAAACTCACCCATCCCCGCAGCCATGCTGCTAGCCTGCCTGAAAACATATTCAGCAATGCCCATCACGTCCATCCAGTCTAAAATTTACATCTTCAAATGCCTTCTCACATGTATCTTTTCCCGAACGCCCCAAAATGTTCAATTTGATATGATCTAAACCAAAAAAGCACCTCCCCCCTCCTGCTGATGACTAATGAGCAGGTAGAGCATCTGTCCTTATACAGTGATGTTTAAGTTGTAAACAGACATTTTGTTTACACAGCGCACCTTGTTGCTGCTATCTGCTTCTCTGAGAGCACTGCGGATGTCTGTGCTAAATCTGTACCGGCTGATGCAGTGCAGCGAGAGGAGCAAATGACCCTGAAAAAGCAAGACGAGGAGGACAGAGGCGAGGGGAAGAAATGCAGCGAGGAAGGAAGAAAGGGGGGAAAAAAGTAGGATTGGATTAATCGCAGAATCAAGTCAGAAACGTTTCTACCATACGCTTGGGTCATAGTATGTGTCCGGTTGAGGACTTTGGCTGAAAGTCAGACACTTGGAACGGCCAGAAAAGGGGGGGGGCTGTCAGATGAGGTGAGGTGTGACTCGGCTTCACGTGTGACTGAATGTGCTGGATCATGGTGCCAGCGTTTCACAGTGGTGAGTTCAGCTGTGTCGAGATGCAACCGCCGCTCACATTCCTTTCCAAATACAGCGACGGACACAGGCGGTGTTCCTCTATCCTCCAAAATAGTTCAGGCCGGTGGGGGGTGTGGGGTGGGGGCAGCCAAGTAAAGACTCATTACCCTTCTCTTCTTTTCCTCCACCTGTGACCCCATTTCTTCAGCATCTTTTCCGCTCTCGTTCATTCCGCTATCTCTTCCATCCTCTGCTGCTTTTCACCACCTCCAGCTCACGTCCAGACCTGATGACACTTCCTAAGTAAAGCAGTTGATAGTCCCTGCACTACCCCCCCCCCCCCTTCTATTTATGGCTCTCAGCCTGTTGCCCTGCAGAGAGAGCCAGGGCCCGGAAAGTGAAGGCAACCTCTCGTCGTGCAGCCAGGAGGGAGGGGGGCACTTAAAAGAGGGCACTGACAGAGACGAGCAGTGTTTTGCGTTGGCAGCGGGGCTATTTTTGACCATGCTTTGACTGACAAACTGCTAATCTTTCCGTGTGTGTGTGTTTCCACAGCTGAGGCAGCCACCGGTGAAGCGCCTCCGTCTACGAGGTGACTGGTCTGACACTGGACCCCGGGCTCGTCCCGAGAGTGAGAGGGAGAGAGACGGTAAGATCACAGCGCTGCACACGTATGTACGTACGTGCTGGTGCTTGTGATGCTGAAAGCACAAACCTCACATTATACATGTCACAAAGCCCCTCACATGTTAATAATTTATTAAGTCTGGCCCGCAAATTCTTTTTTCCACACTTTTTTTGAAAGTTGGCTGTAAAATGTTTTGTAATTTTGGAAACCACAGTTGCTCCACTCTTTCATACTTTTGTTTCTCAAGCCCCCCCCCAATCATTCAAAAACAGTTGTGAAATTAACTGTCCTCCTGTTGCCCAAATCTCGTAGCAGCCACCTGACTGCCACTGCATGTAAATGGGATGTTGTGTGATGTATTGTGTGTGAACCACCATCCTAAATTGTTTTGGTTTTCTCCTTCACTCTTCTAGGGGAGCAGAGCCCGAATGTGTCTCTGATGCAGAGGATGTCGGACATGTTGTCTCGTTGGTTTGAGGAGGCCAGCGAGGCTCAGAGCAGCAGGGGGACCCGACCACAGACCCGGCCCAGAGGTGAGATTTCAGCCGGGACATCCCGTCTGGTACTTTCAGTTTATATCCTGCATGTTGTTGTTTCATTTTCTTGAATTATCTTTAGATAATTATCCAATAATACCCTTAACTGTCAAATTTGTGTTTAAATTTTTTTGCTTTCAGGAACAGCCGTCCGTCCAGAGGGGGCATCGAATACTCCAGCTGCCCCTGCAGGAGACCCCATTCAGGGGTCTGGTGCCCCCGAGAGGCCTGTTGGGACAGATGCTCCAGAGGTACCGGCTGGGCCTGCCGCCGCCGCCGCCCCCCTGCCTAAATCCACCTCCTCTTCCTCCTCAGGGTCATCATCCACAGTCACAGCACCTCCTCCTTCCAGCTCCTCATCAGTGGAGAGCTCAGCCCCTTCCTCCTCCCCCCTCACCTCTTCCCCCGACTCGGAACCGAGGAGTCAGGCCGACACGACAGGGACCCCCACGCCAACGGCCACGCCCACCTCAGAACCTGCACTCTCAGGTAAAAGGCAAAAAGGCAAAAAAACAAACCAAAACCACACACCACCTGAATGTCACCTGTTAAGTCACAGAAATCCACGTCACTCTTTCATAAACTGTGTCCTCCTCTGTTCAGTATGTGGAGGGAGACCTCAGTGTACCCTATGTATGAGTCTGTGTTCGTTGGAGCCACTCCACTCAAGCAGCCTCACGTCACTCTTCTCTCCTTCAGCATCCTGTTGTTGTCCTCCTCCTCGTTTTTTTTTTTTTTCTTGCCTGACTCTCTCCTCACATCCTCCCTCTCCCATCAGTCTTCTAATCTTGCATCCACTCTCCCTCTCTTCCTCTGCCTCTTTGTCAGAATACGGTCCTCACCGGCTGCCCATAAGTTTAGTGTGTAGGCGTTTGCAGAGGTTACTTCGGCTGGCCGACCCCCCCGGACAGGGTCGGCGACTGGCCCCTTCCTCCTCTCCTTCCTCCGCAGCCCCTGAGAGACAGTCACAAAGAGCTGCTACCTCTGCTGCTGCCGCTGCTGTGACGCGACCCCGTACAGGTTACCCTCCCCTCCGAGCTCCCCCACCCCACCCCCGTGGCACCCTCCCCCCTACATATGGGCTGTTCGCCTGGGTCCCCTCCCCTGCCATCTTACCCTTCCCCTTTATGCAGGCAGAGCAGACGTGTCTGTAGAGACAGTCAGGCTCCGGAGAGACCCGGTCTCGCCAGAACTGACCACTAATCCCACAGTGATAATCTTTTCATTTTCCAATAATGCACCTTGTACTTATTAACCTCTGTAGCTGCTTCTCCACTGTTTGCTCACGGCCTCACTCACTAACGACCCCTCCATCGCTCCACGTGTTGCTTGAGTTTTCACCTGTTGCAGTTTTCTCCTCTTGGAGTGGCACCAGCTGACACTGGAAGCTCTGCTTTGGCGTCCTCATGGCTCATGTGGTTGTTCACCCATGTTTGATGATGCACACTGATCGGTCGTCTTACCAACTGGCAGTGATCATAACACAGGACTTGATTCGCTTTGGTCTGGTCTCCCCTCAACCTCGAGAATCGCGACTAAAGCCCTTTTCAGACATGGAATATGCAACACTGATGTCTGCGTTTAAGTGATGACGTTTTGCTCTGCAGAAAAAGAAAGTTTAAAGTAATCATATGGAAGGGAAGAGATTGTTCCGTCTCCCGAGGAAGAGTCAGTTTTATAGCCGCAGTAGAGTTCGATCTGCGCGCTCTCATTTTGGAGAAGCAGAGAGGAGGATCGACAGACGCTGAGTCATGAACTGCTGTGCACGGTTACAGGGAAGAATTATTTATCCAGCTAAAGCAATGCCTACCTAAAATAAAAAAAAAATCCAATATCGGTTTAAATGCAAGCTTAATTAAGAATATTTCACCGCTTTATCTTACAGACCTTTTCTTCAGCTCCACGTTTTCTCAACTGCTGAACTACCATATTCCCATGCACACCACACACTGTATCAGCTGCTTAGATCTCAGCAGCTGATCTGCAGCGTAAAGCCATGTGCATCTGTGGTTGAGAAGATGTTGCGTAGAAGGTGCTGCTGAAATGTTAGCGGGTTGTATGAAGTTTTAAGTGACTCGGGTGTTTATGTAACGAGGTCTCGTGTCTGAAAGGGGCTTTATTGGAACCCTTTGTTTGACTCAACCGGTAACACATGTGACGCCAGTGATTCATTCACAGAACGGAGTCGTTGCTTGCGTATGTTGAAGTCAAAACCGGGCCTCGACTATCGGAGGAAGAGGTTTATATTTGCTGTTGCGTTGTTGCATTGCACCGCCGAATGAGTCAGTCTTTATGGTTGTGATTGCTCACAGGAATAAACCGCTCACAAATCAAAGTAGCACATCTGTATTAAGCATGTGTGAGCTTGTCATTCGTTCAGACCTACTAATTGTTTTGCATATTAAAGCTGCAGCTGCACCTCGAGTGTGAGAAATGATCCTCTCTGATACCAGATGAAGCTTGATTGTTTTGGCAGATTTTTACAGCTTCTCCTCCTGCTTGGCCTTGGATCATTTTTTCTTTTTTTTTGACGTGACTTTGAATATCTTAACCCTCGTGCTCCTTGACTGTCTGAGCCCTCAGGTTTGAACTCTGTGTCCAATGTTGTGTTCCAGATTCCCCCTCGTCTGTGGTAAACAAACAGCTGGGATCCATGACTCTCGATGAACAGCAGGGTGCGTCCTCCCCCCACCCACCCTGGCACTCGCTTTGTCCTCTTCACCCTCAGTCCAAAACGCAAACACTTTGCCTAAATCCTCAACCTCTTTACCATCTGTCCTCCATTCTTTTCATACTTTTGCTTTGTCACCGCTTTGCTTCCCCATTATCTGTCCACATGTACGTTCAAGTCCAAAAGTTATTCAACTGAAGAACACCATAACAATAATAGGAATAATTTTAAAATTGAGCAATCGTTGCCGATCCAGACCTGAGACACAGTAGTTATCTTGTTTGTGAGGCATTTCTTTTTCATTGATACAACTTTTTGTCGCCCAAAAGCTGAAATTTGACAAAACTTAACACGAACTTGCCTCCCAAACACAATGTCCCGGTCACTGTTGATAATATGCAGATATCGCTGTCATCAGTTGTCACTGGGATCTTGTTTGTTTAAGAGTAAGGTAAAAAAATATGAGCCAGGTGGCTTGTCCTTGACATGACGTGTGTAATGATCTTTCGGGGGCTTTGATTTGTGTATCTTGTATCCTGTGTGTTTGTGTACGTCTTGTGCTGCTGTGGCTGCCGATGGTCGATATGTGTCTGTAACTGTGTGTCCGCCTCCGTCTGCTCCGTCAACGGCCGTTGCATGTCCCCTTCTCTGTTCAGGCTGTTAACCAACGGGGAGTGATGCAATGTTTGCACGTTTCCAGTGTGCCTTTTAAAATGGTTTCACGCTGTGAACAGTGTGAAACCATTAAAAAATATTTTTTTTAAAATCCAAATTATGAGGTTAAGCGGATGGAGTCGGTATTTTCCATCTCTACTATTAAATCCTGCTCGTTTGCTTTGCCCGTGTCTTCCTCTTCCCTCCTCGTAGGATCGGAAGCTGCGGGTTCACCCCCTGATGAATCCGTATCTGCACCGGCCACAAGCAGCACCCCCACCTCCTCCACCTCCGCCACGACCGGCACCAGTCGACCCACTGCAGCAGAGCCGGTCCTCAGTCTACACTACAGCTCAGAGGGAACCACCACCAGCACCATCAAGCTGGACTTCACCGATGAGTGGTGAGTGGTCACCTGAGCGGGGAAAGGAGAAAAGTCCAGTGAACCTTTGCTTTCTGAAATCAAATCAATCAATTTTTTTGTGACAATGAGTTATTTACTGAAGAACAATTAAAAACAAATGTAAACTATGTAGCCAAAGCCACAGAGACTTGAAAGGCTCAGTTGCGTTTTTTTCTTTTCTCTTCAGGAGCAGCACATCCAGCTCTATGGGCAGCGCAGTTCCCAAATCATCAGAGGCCGCACAGAGCAGAGAGAGTCTGTCGAAGGAGAGCTCGGCGTCAAAGCAAGGTGAGTCATCTCACTCAATCACTGATGAATACCAGTGTTATCTAGTGAGATGATAGAAAACAGCAAACGTACATGCAGAAGCCAAATCAAATTGCTTTTATCATTTAGTTTTTTACTAAAGGAAAGGCGTTGACACTGATATGACGTATTCTTTTAGACCTTGATCAATTACAGGCAAACACGCATCTCGCTTACCTACACGCCTATTGCCAAGCACAGAAATTTAAAAACACTGCAAAGTCCTACACGTGTTAATGTGTGTGTGTGTTTTTTGTTTTTTTCCCCCTCAGCTCCCTCCGAGTCCCAGAGACAGCCGGCCGCCTCCGCAGAGCCTCCGTGTCACGCCTCCTGCTCCAGCGCCCCCGGCAGCTCGTCGGCTCCTGCCCCGGCAGAGGGCTCTTCTGAGGGGCGCAGCGCGGCGTCTTCGCTGCCGGAGAGGAGTCAGCCGGAGGGGACGGAGGACACGTCAGGAGGCTGCAGGAGGGCGGAGCCCACTGCGGCGAGTCACTGCGGCCCCCTCCCGCAAGAGTGGGAGGGCCAGAGTCAGCCAGCGGCCAGGGGCAACCAGGACTCCGACGACAGCGACGACGACCCCATCCTCATCCCGTCGGCGAGGCTCAGAGGACAGGGACAGAGGTGTGTGGTTTCTTCACACACTACAAGGAAGAAAACGTGTTTGAATGCAGGCTGTTACCTTTTAGATCCAAATATTGCTCACTTTTAAAGGGCAGGTATGCTGATTTGTGTTTTTTTTTTAATGTATTGGCACTGACTGTTTTACTACAAATATAGATTTAATACCAGAGGATCTGCAGTAGGAGATAGGATGATCAGGTAAAGTCTTTGCACCGGCAACCAAAAGCATCTAACCTGTCGGGTGTGTGACATGCAGCAGAGCATTAGAACACAACAGTGTGGAGTATGACAACGTTTCTGCGTTGGTTTGGTCATTTCACTCACAATAAGACTAATAAACACGCAACTATAACTGTAGTGCTGGAGAGCCGTGCATGAGAGATGCTGACTCCACGAACGGTTTGGTCATTGTGAAGATGTTTTTCCACCACAGAGAGACGACGAATGACGAGTGAATGACGGACATGTGCATGACATCCCGATGGAAAGGAGATGAACAACGTAAAGTTTAGATTTTCTCAGTCGGACCTCAACTGAAACTTTGCGCGTCCGACTGACAAGGCTTCGTGTCAACAGCTTAATTCAGTCACGGCGGAGCAAGCAGGCGTCGCGCTTCTTAAAGTGGCTGCTTTTCATTTAAAAAGGGAAAAAATAGCTTGTTAATGGTCAAAAAGATCAATCCGGCATAAATTCACAGCATGGTGTCCGTAAGCATCAGCGACGGCATGGGGGTGTCTGTCTTTCTTGGGTGCGGGTTGTATATTTACATGGATGGGTTTTTCGTTGCGTTTGCCAGGCGCTCGGCGGCAGCTCGTATCCAGGAGCTGTTCCGCAGGAGGAAGGAAAGACGGGAGATGGAGGAGAGCGAGACCCAGAACATCAGGAGACCCTCGGTCAAGATGGTCTACAAGGGCCACCGCAACTCCAGGACAATGGTAAACCCCAGGCCATTCTCTTCTCATCCAACCTAGATTTATTTCCAAAATCAATCTCATTCCTTTAACGGTCAGCGGCGTTAAAGTGTAAGGCGGTTTTATTTCTCTTCCGTGTAGATAAAGGAGTCATGTTTCTGGGGCAACAACTTTGTGATGAGCGGTTCAGACTGCGGCCACATCTTCATCTGGGACAGACACACTGCAGAGCACCTGATGCTGCTCGAAGCCGACAACCACGTGGTCAACTGCCTGCAGCCGCACCCCTACGACCCCAGTGAGTCCCCAACCCAGGCCTCACTCTGGGCTTCGGGTCATCCCACGTACATCCTCTCTAACCGAGACAAATCGATGATTGGTGAACCTCTTCATCTTCTGGTCTGTTTCAGTTCTTGCTTCTTCAGGGATAGACTATGATATCAAGATCTGGTCGCCGCTGGAAGAGTCGCCGTCTTTCAACAGAGTCCTCGCCGACGAGGTACGGGAGTGTTTGTAGAGTTGGTTGTCATTTATCAGGCCAGGGTTATAAACACAAACACTGGTAGATTATTGAGTTAAAATTTTGAGGTACTTACACTTTGCTAAACTTATTAATTAAATTATTTTTGTACTTCACCGTATTTCATGGGAAATTTTGTAATTTTTACACAAGTGTAAACTGTGTAAACAACTATAATCATTTTTTCAGAGATTCCACATAAACCATGGCATCGTTCCTCTCTTTCTCGCACAAAGGCTTCTGTTTCCTTCCTGTTATCTGCCTGATTCACACTTTTATTCACACACACATTTTTTTTCTTATCCTCTCCTCCTCCTCCTCCTCCTCCTCCTCCTCCTCATCATCCTTCAAGGTTATAACTCGGAACGAGCTCATGCTAGAGGAAACCAGAAACACAATCACAGTCCCAGCCTCCTTCATGCTCCGAATGTTGGCCTCCCTTAATCACATCAGATCAGGTACACGCGCACACACACACACACACACACACACACACACACTTTTAACTCCATCCAAATCCTTTGAATATTTGTGCCTATTAACGTCTGGGCACAGAAATTGTTTACTTGCCGTGCTTCTCTCAGGACTCTGAGTGACTTCTTGTTTTCTCTCTGATATCTGCTCTCTCCGTCCTGCAGATCGACTCGAAGGCGATCGCTCTGAAGGTTCGGGCCAGGAAAACGAGGAAGAGCAGTAGCTCACTGGTGTTTTTATTTTCAAGAAAACGTTATTTCTTCTCGCTGTATAGCACTTGGGAAAAAAAACCCTGAGATTTGTACAAGTATATTGTAGAATACTTCCTTTTGAAAATTAGTATAATTTCTAGCCCCCCTGTGTTTTTTTTAAGATGACTTTCTTACTGATGTTTGTGTATGAGGATTAACTACATCTGAGTGAATGCAAAAGGAAAGGACGTCATATATATATATATATGTATGTAAAGTGTGAGAATAATGGCGGCTTGTGTGCAAGGATGTTAAGTGCAATATTATTTTTGTTTAGGAGAGAGTGAGCTTCGATCAGTGTTAACGTGTGACATTTTGAATTTGTAGCACAAAGCTAAAGAAATGTTGATGTGCTGCTGCGGCAGTTACGCATGTGAACAAGGTCTTCAAGTAAAACACTTTGGAGAATGCTTTAATTTTGTTGAGTTGTAAAGCTGTGGTTCTTCTCTTCTAAAGGGTCATGTCACTAAATTCTAATCTTTTACAGAATTTGGAAAAAAAAATAATAATAATAAAAAAATAAAGCTAAGTGGCATCTCAAAGATGTCCACACTTGTTTGGAAGGTAAGAGCTGGCAATCAAACACGTTTTATTTAAATTAACTCAGTTTTGTTGTATACTGTATGAAATAATAAGAGGTGACACTGGTTGTACAAATATGTCATTTTTGGCTCCCGTCTTTGTGTGGATTCAGATTTTTTCATCTTTTTTTTTAACCATGCAGCAGATGTGATATTTTTTCCATCCAGATGGATAGATGACTCTTTTAGGATTCTGGAAATGCCATTAAACCATCGTTGCACTCTTGTGACATCGCCGGACAAGCCTCGATCAGAGATGAGGAGAAGGCTGCAGAGGTCTGGTGAGCACTGATTTTTTTTTTTTTTTTCTTTTCCCCAATCTTTTCGTCTTCAGACCTTATTTTATCAGATTTCTTTTACAAGACTGTTTTCACTTGTGCAGTAGGTCTCTCCAACACCCGTAAGCAGACTGGGGGGTAGTTTCTGTGGAATTCGTCTTTTAAAAAAAAGTGGCAACTCTCATTAAACAACCTTTCCTCGGTAAGCTTTTCAACTCAGAGCAGCACATACAAGGAAAAGAGTTTGCTCAGAAAACTATTCTTAAAAAAAACAAACAACCCTTTAATAGAAGAGTCTTGATACAAAACTTTAACGCAAATATTGGTATTAATAGTTACTGTATGGTGGAAAATCAAACAGGTTACATCGCTTCTCAGGTGTACAGCTTTTTCTTACAAAAGTAGTACATGTTCCAACAAAATATGAAAATACGAGGTAAGACTGAAGCACCAGAAATGTGCTCTACTCTTTAATAAATCTCAGAGTTCCTTTTATAATAGGAAAGGAAATAATAGAAGTGTACAAACTGAGGTAAATCGCATGTACCACCAGATTAATAAGAGTAAGTTTTGCAGTTTTTTTTTCCATTAAGGCCGAACTTGTCCTTATTTGACACCGTTTTCAGTGAGTTGACTTTCTATGAACAACATAGCAAAATGCAGTGAATTATGTCTGCCCATTATTATGCGCGGTATAAGGACGTGGGCCCGTGTTGATGCATTTTCATTAGCATCACAATGAAATATTGATGAGCCGGTCTCCAAATGACACATTTTTTGACCTCGTTAATAAATCACGAGTCGGTTTTCTCTCTCTCACTGCATCGCTGCTGCGCTCACCGCTTTGCCTCGGCCCGTGTGCAGGAACACTAACGCCAAACTAACAATCGCCGTCTCTGACAGTAAAACGAGTGGTTTCCGTGAGAACGAGCACACACCGTATGTTCAAGTGCAATTACTGTGTGTGTCTGCGGTCGCAGACAACTGGGGGTACCCACGCGATAAGAAACACACCTGACTCTTTATGTACCTTACTAATACTTACAAAGTTGGCCCAAAATGTTCATGTGTTGAGGCTCAGGGCTGGGCAATACAAAAATTCACGAGAGTCTCAATACACAAGTCAAACCAATTAATGCCAAGTCGCTCCTATGTATTTACACCTACAAACAATTCGGTAGAGCTGTGAAAGATTTGTCAGTTAGTTGGTCAACGTGAAAATTTAACGTCTATTTTGATAGTTGTCTAATCATTTGGTTTCATTACAGCAACAAATACAATACATTCAATGGTTCCAGCTTCTTGGAAGTAAAAATTTGATGGTTTGAACCAAGCACCTTTGGGTTCTGAACAGTCGGTCGTCACCTTGCGCTGTGGGAAATTATAACAGGTTATTTTCTGACATTTTATAGACAACAAATGACCTATAAATGCATTTTTTTAAATCTCCCAAAGGACTCACAACTCTGTTATCTGCTCCCCTTAAAATGTTGTCATTATTAAATTAAAAGCTTGCACAGGAGGCCGATTAGACTTTATCTCATTCCGCATTCCAAGCTGTACTCAAATCATTCCCCTGCGTCCCCACGGGATGAAGGAAGCAGCGGCGGGATTATTTACCTGAGGTCATAATGTACCAAGAAGAGTGGGTCGAGTGCAAATCGTCCCTCACTCAGCCAGTGCAACAAAGCTAAAAGTGTGTCGATCAAGTACGCGGCCCAGTAAAGGGGTCTGTCTAACCAGGCGCAGGAAGTGGGAGTCACCCGTGTCATCTGTACCCGAGCGAGGAAAAAAAATGGGGGCTTGAAACAGCGTGTTTCTGTAATGCAATTAAGAAGCAGTTTTAAAGGGATCTGATAACAGTGGTGAGTCCTTTTGGAAGACAGAAATCACTGCCCAGCCCCAATGAGACCTGCGAGGACATACGATGCCAATAATATATAGTAGTAAACAATTTACTACGACAATAAGACCATGTAGGTTACAGTAGTTAAGTCTTCTTATTTGATTACATGAATCCATATATAAAAGCTTACGAAGAAGCTGATGTACTTTGCGTGGTCCAACGTAGCGGAATGAATAATGTGCCTCATCCTGTTTTTCTAATCATTTCAAGTATGGGGTGCCCATGTGTAGCGAGACTTCATGATCTGTACCGCGGAGCGGGACGAGCTCCGCCCCGAAAGGTCACGTATAAGGGTGTCGAGGGTGCCGAACCCTCGCAGTTCGCCGACGAGAAGCGTTACGCGACCGGCTGCGCTCAGGCCGGTTTCTCCTCCACGTCTTGCTCTTCTTCGTCTCTGTCGTCCTTGACGATCCCCTCATCGATGCTCTCCAGCCGCAGTCTCTGACCGTCCAGGTATCTGGGTCTCGGCGCCGGCCGTATCGTGAACAGCCCCCCCGGCAGTGCCAGACCCTCCCCGAACAGAGTGAGCTTGGCGTCGCTCTCTATAGCCTTCGCCAGGCAGGAGGCGAAAGAGTCGAGAGATTTGTGGACCTCGGCGTGAACCTGGACTGAGGACGTGTTGGTGTTTTCAGCTGAGGAGAGAAATGTAGATGCTGAATCAGCTGTGATGTCGATTAGACAAATTCTCCCGTAAACTGTTGTATGTTTAGTGGGATTTGTCGTCCGGCTTGCTGACCACAAACCCTTTGAGTGTGACCTGAACTCTCTCCTCTCTCATCTTTTGTGGAGCAGGGAAATGACAGCTACCTTTGGCATGCTCCACCTGGTCTTCGAAGGTGACCGAGCTCCTCCTCTTCCCGGACGGATTCCCGTGCTGCTGTGGGTGGGAGGAGCCGTCGGTGGAGAAATTATCCAGCAGCATCACGTCTGTGCCTGCGGGGGGGGGGGACAAAGATCCTGCTCAACTGAAGAAGGTAACCTTACACAAACAAACGCACAAAGTGTAAAAAGGAAAATGATCTTCATACTACTGGTAGCACACACATTTCATTACATGACATTACTTGCCCTATTTACCCTTTCCTCAAATGAAAACATGAGCTGTGGCACAGGAATGTGAGGCTGATTCTAACAAATTTGCGGAACGCAACAAGGCTAGCAAGACCGTGCGTCCGCCTTTCAAATTTTGTTCCTAACTTTATTTCCATTTCAGTTTAAGTCATGATCAACAATCGAGTTCGCCACAGTTTACGGCCTGAACACATTTGTCTGGAAAGTTAGGTTTGGTCTCATGCAGATCTGCTAACAAATGAAGTAATTTATCAAGAAAAAATGTCAAACTGTCTCTGGTCCCAGCTTCTCAACTGACAGAATTGGCTGTTTGCCATTTTATATCATTTAAAACTAAAAATGTATTCGAGTTTTGGATTGTTGGTTTGGGCAAAAGTAAAAAATCATGCCACTTAAGGCTCAGAGGAATTGTAGGCCTCTAATATCTAAACATTAAAATAAAACCTCCCCCTGAATTCCTCCGCTTCCTGTGTGCAACGCTTACATGAGTCCTGAGTGAAACTGAAGCCAGTATCTCCTGTGCTGCTCCCAGGGGCCAGCAGATGCCCTCCACCCGCCAGCATGGCAGTCAGGTGCGGGGACATGCCCAAGTCTGAAAGAACACAAGCAAGTTGTTGTCATACACCCACTCTTGCACCACTGTATCACTGTTTGCAGTCTAACAGATATATAGATGTTTCACTTACTTCCTTGTACAGAAGACAAAGATAAGGAAAAAGATGCAAATCATCATCTTTCGTACTGATTTGCATGTCGAAGTCCCCACCTGTGATTCTGTTCGAGATGCTGAAGAGTCGGGACGTCCTCTGCCGGGTAGCAAACGACTCTCTGTAGTAGCGGTCTCCGAAGCACATCCCCAGCAGCTCCTTCCTCACCGTTTTGTTCCACAGACCGTAGATGAGCGGGTGGCACACGGCGCTGCAGAAGGACAGCCATGCCACCAGAGTCTCCAGCCCCTGAGAAACACTCCCCTGTCCCCACAGAGCCTCGGTGCACACCACGCCGACATACGGCCCCCACGTCATGAGGAAGGTGCCTATCACCACCAAGATGGTGACGAAGGCCTTGCACTGGCTCCCCGCGTACACGAGGCTCCTCCGGCTTCCGTTGGAGGAAGTCGAGGTGCTGGAGTTCTTGCGTCCGTTCCTCTGCGCTCCGGTGGAGTCGTCCTGAGCCACCACGACGGTCCCGCAGTGGACTTTACGAGCCTTCATGCGGGCGACGCGGAAAATGACGCCGTAACAGGCCAGCATGATCAGGAAGGGGGGAAGGATGCACCAGGCCACCCAGAAGGCCGTGTAGCTGGGCTCTCTGTGCCACGATGCCACGCAGGTCCTCTTGAAGCAGTCGAACTCGAAGGAGGACCAGCCGAACAGAGGAGGCAGGCAGCCCACCAGAGAGTGTAACCACACATAGGCTATGACCACCACCGCCCGGTTTCCTGTGATCTTCATGGGGTAGATCATCGGGTAGAGCACCGCGTAGTACCTGTTGCGGCAAAGAGAGGAAAGTAGTGAGGAAACCGTGGAGTAGGGAAACCTGGCACCGTTCTCGAGGGAGCGTTCCAGTCCCAGTAACACAGGGACTGCTCAGAGTGCGCGATACAGAAACTGAAGGCTGCAACCCCCCCTCAATACTCTGAAGTGTTTGCCGAAAAGCTGCGAACGGAGCACACAGAGAGGCGCTTGGTGGGAGAACAAAAACATGCACTGTAATCAAACATTCCCAAAGGTGCTCAGGGGGAATTAGGACAGCAGTGAGAACAGGGAGGACTGTATACCTCAGAGAAAACTGACAGGAGGTCTAAGCGACTACATTTTCCTGCCCTCTGTGATCCCTCACGACAGGAAGAGCTGTATAATTTAACTAAAGTGGCAATAAATGTTACCCCGACGAACTTTAAGTGCAATGTGTCGAGATAAGATGTCGTCATTTGGACTGTTTCCTAGCATTATTTTCAATGGATAACATTTAGAAAAGCAGCAAAAAAAATTCCATTTCTCCAGGAGGCGTCTTCAGATCGCCTGCCCTGAACCAAGAATCCAAAACTCGGAGATATTCAATTTACAATAATAGAAAACTGAGAAAGCCGGAACATCCTGTAACAAGGGAATTTGCTAGGCCTGTTTCACATGATAAATCTAATCAGAGTTGGTTAAAAGTATTTTTCTGTAAGAGCTAGCCTCAGTAGAGTGTGTTCTTTTTATGGCACGCTACTTATTGAAAGGACAGGGTATGTTTTTTTTTATTATTCATATCTCATAATAAGAATTTGGTTGATACTTAGAAAGTGCTGAAGCTTGATAACCAACCTTATTTCTTAAAATAGCCGTTTTGTAATCAGTGGTGACCTTTTTATTTGTGGATCAGTCTCTTATTTCTAAATATGGGAATTAGTGAAAATAATCTCCGCTCTGCAGATGAATGGTGCATTCCTGTCACTGGACATTCGAGGTTACTTTGTGTAAGGCTGTCTAATGCTTGTCACTTGAGCTGGGAAAATATCCAGAAAAATACCACGACCCAAGTGTGTGGTTAACTAATCTTATTTAGAAGACTTCAGACTGACCTTAAAGGGCAACACACCAAAAACTAAAACATTTTCCAGTTTGTGAACATGAACCGTGTTTCTTCCAGAGGCAGCGGGACGACAGAAAAATCTAATCTACTAATCTAATCAGCGCAGGTTTAAGGGCACGGCATCCGCTTACAGTTATTCTACAAGACATTAACATTACAATGATTATTCCGGTGTGTAAGTTCATTATTCTGCACTAACCTGTCAATGGCAATAGCTCCGAGGGTGAGCATGCTGGCAGAGCTGATGAGCAGGTAGAGCAGGGCGGTGAAGTTGCACCACACGACCCCAAACACCCACTCTCTCTTGGCCGAGCTCACGGCCACGAAGGGCAGCACGAGCAGGGACAGCAGCAGGTTGGACAGCGTCAGGCTGAAGACGAACTTGTTGCTGGGCGTGAGCAGATAAGGCCTGCGATAGAGGGTGGCCACGATCAAGAGGTTCCCCAGGCAGGCGAGGAGCGTGATGGTCACGATGGAGACTGACTCCAGGACAGCCAGACCCTCGGCGTTCCCCCCCGCTGTGCAGTTCCTACTGGTGTTCATGGTGAGAGACTGGGCCGCTGCGCAGGTGAAGGAATGGCAGGAGACTGCCGAGGGGCAAGACAGCTGTATTTACTACTCAAGTTACTTTGCAGATAAATACTTTATGTATAACAACCTATGGCTAATACTTTATGAACCCATTTTTCTAAAAATGTAACCACACTTAGTAAAGTTCTCAAATTATTGATCTTGACCAACTTTAACATTAAAATGCTTCTTACTCATCAATGCAGAAGTAATACAAAATGACATCGATAGCCATCGAGTTTAATTAATATGCTGATTTAACCATTCAATGAATGAAATGTGAAAAAAGTGGAATAAGTAGCAGTCACAAATTCTCACAGGCCACTGTAATGTCTCTAGTATTTTGTTGTGTTTTTGTTTGTTTTTTTGCCTGACTGATGAAACCTTAACATAATCAATATATTGTCATATGAGACGAAGAAAAACATCAATTGTCACGTTTTAGAAGCTGGAACCAGAAATCATTTTGCATATTTGCTTGAAAAAAAACCCCTGAAACAATTAATCTGTAATAAAACATATTGATTAATTAATCAGCTGATTATTACAACACTAATGATAATTCGTCACCGACAGCAGCAGTACATGTTTCTGTACTTTCTGGCTTCTTTCTCCACTCACGTCCCTGTAAGCGTTTTTTCTTAAAAAAGGAGTTTAACGTCTACTGCAGTTTATTTATTACATCCGCCCATTAAAAGGACCCGAATACTTCCTGTGGCACTAGTTTTAACTTTTTACCATCCTCGGGAATTTGGTTAAACACGACTCATGTCACTGAGCCGCCGCTTATTTACAAGATTTACACCAATCTCGAGAGCCCTGGGGACTAAAATCCCCCTAATAAACCGGCCTGTGTTCACAATTCGAGTTTTAGCCAAACAAAGTATTTACACAAAGTGGTACAAGAATGTGTGTGTGGTGGGGGTCCAACGCAAGCCTCCTCAGTTAACAATATTTGGCAGCAGATCTGTTGCCATCTTATAAAGTAAATGTTAGTGATTGAGACGATGGCAGAAAAGAGTGAACTTTCCAGTCGTTTTAGCGACATGTTAACTTTGTGTGCAGCTCGCAGAGAGATTACTGACGTGAACTTTGCAGGAGTGCTGAAGCCGCACGGTGACTACCGCTCGCCTGCAGCGACGCTAGCTGAAACAACAACCGTTAGTTAGCCTGGGTTAGCTCAAACTTTCTCCCCATTGTCCAACGCGAAACACGGCCACTTCTCCGCTCTTTACCTGCTCTGGCTCGGCTCCGCGGCTCCACATTTACTCCTCTGCGCCAAAACGCCCATCGTTGTTGTCTTTTTTTCACGCTATAATCCGGTAATTGCCGATCGGGGACTGAAAAAAAAAGATCTCTCGAAACAAGAAAAAAAAGACCCCCGGACGCCGTGAAGTTAGGCAACGCTTCAGCCGAATCGCAGACGGCCAGCTGCGGCTGCAATGGCGTCCTCCTCCCACCTCCGCTTCAGCTCCCTCTCCCAGCAGACTCCTCCAGCGTGTGGGTGGTCGCCGAGCGGAGCTGCCTTGTTTTCATATCGGCTTTGTGTCATTTCGCGTGTTGCTTGTCATGGTAGTGCGTGCAATGTGCTGTTGCCTTTTACTCATCGTGACACAGGATGCGCTGGGGGGAGAAACTCTTTAAAAGTAAATTTTTTTAATCCGCATTCGGGTGCAACATGTAGTCCAGTCGGCTGTATTTGGTTGTTTTTTGTAAAATCAAAAATAAACTAAAAAAAACCCCCACCACATCCGTATACACATGTGTATTTCTTTTTCTTTCTTTGTGAATGGAGCATCTTTTTTTTTTAATCCGGCCGGACCACCCACATCGATCAAAGATTCCCGCACAAACTCGTCATCTTCCGTTATCCAATGAGAAACGGGGACGGTACCGACTCTGTCCGCTTGAGTGTGCAGTGGGTGAGTGGTCCTCCATGCGCGGTTATTAACAAACTCGTGCAAATAGACAAAATCACAGGGGGGAAAAAAGGGCAGGGAAATGCAAAGTGATTATAAGTGTAGCTCTTAAAACAGAGTCCCAAATAAACGTGCTATTGTGGCGAAACACACACAAGAACTGCAATACTGTCAACTAAGGACAGCAATTACTTGAAGCATGTAATATCTTTTATTTATAGTCAATGTACAGCAATTTAATTTCATATGCTTACATGTGGTCCATATTGCTGTTGTGGATCACCATTCATAAGCCAGTATCACTTCAAATCTACACGTTTGTTTTCTCACTATACTGATTCAAAAATGTAAAGCTGTGTTTTACTAAGTAGTCTGTAGTAATGTATGTATGTGATTGTTGTAAAAAGGTTTAAAAAATATAAACAGTGGTGAAGGTACACGTTTCTTTACAAGCTGCTGTTGAAGAATGTGGTGAATCAGGACAATGTTAAACAAACTCAAGGAAGGATCAGTCATCGTTTTCAGTAACAGACATCTAACAAAGACATTGCCCCTGTAAAGCTCATGTTTGCCACAATCCTTGCTTTCAATCACAGTAAATGTAGAGTGTAGACAGACAACTCTGTGTGGCAACAAGTAGCAAGATCATCTGTGATGGTCTCTAAATCAGAAAGTGGATTAAACAACTATTCTGGGGTGGTGCTATAAATAGATGAAATCTGACATTGCCCTCCAAGTCAGCCCATACTGCAGAGGCACCTAGTGTGACTGTCATACATGATGATAGCACATGTACAAATGCCAAATTAAGAGCTGAAGTTAAAATTTGAGCATTGGGATCTGTGGAGAGTAGTCAGTCAGAAGAGAAACCATCAGACCCTGAAAGTGAGGAGGGATGAACTGATTACCAACCTGTACATGCTGGAATCAAAGGCTATTCTGACAGGATGAGAATTCACCTCTTACAAGTGTATTGTAAAACTATAATAGTGTTTCATCTCACCATGATTGTCCACTTCCTGTTCTCAGCCTCAGGGAAGACAAGGGAGCGAGAGGAGTAGAATACCTGGTCATCTACCTCCTCCTTTTTACGGGGAAGACAGTGCAGGAAGGTCCAGTCTGGTTTGGCTACGCTTCCTGTCTGTAAGAAACCAGAGCCAAACAAGAAGTTATTAATGAGCTTGTCTTAAATAAGTGTGTGGAAACACATGGTGGCCAATGTACACTCACTGTAAATGCTCTCCTATTTCATTTTGTTTTTTATCCCCTCCAGAATTGTTCATAATTCATTTATCATAGTGCCTTTGGCCATGGATAGTGCTAGAAATATATCATTTTAATGACCAAAATTATTACTGTGCAACTAACCCTGTCGAGTTTGTGTAAAAATAACATACTGTGCAAAACATTTTATAGAAGTGCATCTAGTTTTATTTAATCCTTGCTCCCCTATTTATTAGGTGTATAAAGTCTGTCATTAATGTTCGACGAGTTTACCATACGGGCAGTTTACAGAAGGTTAAGTGCTGCTGCAGTGACACAGCTGGTTGGACAGGAGCATGATTAAGACATAGACATTATTTTTACTGAACTGATTTGCTTACTGTTATAGTGTGTGTACAGCTGTCAAAAGGGATCAATGTGGGGAAAGGCACAGGCAACTGCTACTTTCACCTAAAGCTACTGACATATTGGTGTGTGGCCCGTAACGTTTTGCCAAAAAGAGTGTCTGAAAGATTAAACATGCTGGATTCTGCCTTTTATAATAATCCTAAAATGAGGGCTTTCTTCACCTTCATTGTAATCTGGTAACCGTGAAAGTCTTTGAGCCTTTTTTTCTTCTCCTCCTCCTGTCCCATGCTGACCCAGGTGTCAGTGACCAAGACGTTGCTGCCGTGTGCAGCCTCCATCGGGTCAGAGGTCATAACAAGCTGGGTCCCATGCTGACACAAATTGCAATGTCATATTAATTCAAGAGAATTCCTCTGACTACAGGTCAGTTTATAATATTGACACCTGAAAAGGAATATACCTCTTTAGAGAGTCTCTGCGCCTCTTGAATAACACTCCTCTCTGGCTCATACCCCTGTGTGTGAAGAAACAGTTTTAGTGTAGTGTCTAATTAGGAATACTGATGCATATTACAATACAAAACCAACCAAGATTTTTTTTTTGTTTCTCAAGCATCTCATCTCACAAGACTGAGGAGATGAGATGCCCATGATTGACTTAGTGCATCTACACCTCCACACTACAAAACAAGTACCTGGAAACATGAAGATAAGAGAGGTCAAATGCACATGGTACTGTAAAAAAAAGAGGCAAACCTTTGGAGTAGCAATCTTCAGATGAACTCCTAATTTGGCTGCAGTCATCATGAAGGAGTGGAGAACGTTGTTGCCATCTCCAATCCAGCTCACTGTTAATCCATTGAGGGATCCATAATGCTCCTGGTAGAGAATAGTAGTAATTTAAAAAAGACAAGATGTTACCATCATTTATTTAGATGAATATTCCACTAAAGTGAAGGGTTGCAACACCTGTAAAGTGAGAAAGTCAGCCAGAATCTGGATTGGGTGGTAGAGGTCAGAAAGACCATTGACGATGGGGATGGAGGCCTCCTTATCCAGCTCCTCCAGCATCGAGTGGCTGTACACTCGTGCCAAGACAATATCACAGAACCCTGAGAGAACCCTGTGAAGAAAGTTTAGAGATTATAGCACCAAGGGATGTAGTTCATATACTGGATCCTTTCAAAAAATGATTGTGGCCATTAAAAACACCAGAAGAGTATTTTTTTGTTCAAATTTCCTCAGACAACCAAAGATGATTAACAGGGTTAATGCAAAAGAGACACATCTATACAAAATCATGAGCCCCACCTCGCTGTGTCTGTGCAGCTCTCGTTCACTCCCAGGTGGATGTCCTGAGAGGTGAGGAAACAAGGATGTCCACCCAGCAAAGCAAATCCTACAATTATGTCAGTGAGGGAACGTTAAACTCCCTAAAAGACAACTATACTGCTGCAATAATGTATGAGCATTTAAATTAGAATAAGCATGCAGCAGTGCAGAGAAAACAGGAGTGGAAATAGCTGTTGAAAGCATTTTGTTCCAGTGAAGCAATGAAAGTTGCCTTTCAGCATTTCTTTTGTATTCATGTGAACAATGGCTTTGAGGAATGGTATCAGTCTGGCTAATAGCATGAGGATGCTTTTCTATGGGGTGTTCTAAACAGAATAATGAAAACAGCTACATTTGTGTAAACTTAATATTTGGAAACCGACTAAGGCCTTTAATAATTTTTTACTGTAGTGACCCAACTCCCTTATCATTCATGCGAAGATTCTTGAAACTTTGCCGCATGGCACAGTGATGTAGATGCAACACCTGTCTCTGTGGACATTCTTGTCCTGGTGCTCCTCTTCTCGAATATCATGGCAAGAGACTTTCCTTGCAGAAGGGGAAGATACTGAAATAGAAATGAAATGTTAGTTTCCTTTAACTGACACACGCTGAGGCTGTACAGTAACAATAAAGTACCTGTTTTTCATGCTTGATCCGATGTTTTAGATCGCCTGACACCCACAGCAACCTCTTGATTTCATCTGAGCTGAAGTCTTTCAAGGTGAGACAACTGCGACCCTTTAAACTCACTGAACCGAAAAAAGCCGCGCCAACGCTGAAAAAGTAACAGCCGAAGACTTTATGCACACATTATGCATTGTACCAACAATATTTTCAAAAACATAATCAATAAGCTTATTTCTAATTATTGGTTATCTGCAGTTTCTTACCTAAACCCCCGTGCCGAACGGTTGTGTGAAGTTTTCAGACACCTGAAAACTGAGCTGTTTACAGAAAACAGTTTAGCAGACATCGCGACTCAAAATGCAAAATCCAATGGAAGTGTAATGTCGAGTGAGTATTTCATCAGAGAGCGAGAAGAACTTTTCGTTCACTGCTCACCCAGACCTGAACCCAAACACATAGAGGCTGAGTGACAAGCCAATCAGGTGCGTGGATGCTGCTGACGTAGCCGCAGGACGCGGAAATGGGTTGTGGCATCGTTCATTATGCGTCTTGGATGTGGTGTAAAACCTCACATTATTATATTACATTATTATAACGTCTTTTAATAAATACACGATATGAGCTCAATGTTACAGATGTTTTGTTAAAGTGTTTTATTTCAACTTTTTCGCATTTAAATACTGTTCAACATGCTCGTCTGCCTGCTGCAGATAGATCAAATTATTAATTTAAATGATTCATTGTGTTGTTTGTAATTGCAGATTAATTACACCATCAAAATTTCAGTCTGCCCAAGAAATACATTTAATACAACATTTGTCGCCTGGAGAACTTACTCCATGGTAAGAACAAGCACAGCGAGCTTAGCAACTCCTTCCTCCAGACCTGCCCCCTCCTGACCTCTCCTTCATCTGCCGGTCCGTCTGCACCGGGCTGCGCGGGGCAAAGGTGAGGAGCTGTGTGTGTGTGTGTGTGTGTGTGTGTGTGTGTGTGTGTGTGTGGAGGGGGACATAGCGGTGGAGATGACGGGACAGACCGATGTGGACGTACCCGGTGAGAGTACTATCCTTCAGCTTTATGTGTGGTCCTTTTCCCCTCCCGTTGTTTTAACGCTATACATGTATACATCGCAAACCTGTTGCTATTTCTGTCAGTCTGCTTCTTAAATCGCTTGAGATCGGACAGCAGGTTGGGTCGGGGATTTAGCCGGTGTTAACTTACAGAGCGAGTGAATTTGTGTCGCCTTCAAGTCCGTGTCAGAGTATTGTTCATGCCAGCACTGTCTGAAGATGAATTTGACATTCGTTTGTCATCAGAATCAGGTGCCGTCTTCACATTTGGAAAGAGCAGCTTTGCAGACAACGTGCCCAGTAAATTCTGGTTGAAGAATGACCATCCAGTGCACATGTCATGTGGCGGGGAGCACACTGCTGTTCTATCAGGTACACCCATATTCTATGCATTTTAAAAAATCTGTTATTACCTCACCCACTAATGGATGAAGTGTCATTTTCTGCTGCAGCCAAGTTAAACTCCCATGTCCATGTCTATGATGGTTGTGCAGAAAATGGGAGGGTGCTCATGTTTGGTGCTAATACTTGGGGCCAACTGGGACTGGAATCTAAACCCGTTGTCAGCAAACCTGCCTCTGTCAAAGGTACGTTACATTACTAATAACTGTTTTTATCATCGATTGATATGAAGAATATTTTTTCAGTTAACCCTTTCACTGTATGGTCAGAGTAAACAGGGAAAACACTGAATCACTTTGACGAACCAACAGTCCAGAACCCAGTTCAGTTTACGTCAGAAAAAGAAAAGCAGCAAAATGTCACAATGACGAGCTGAAGTCATATAATGTTTGATATAATATCTTAGCAAATGGCTGAAGAAATTAATCGCTTGTCAAAATAGTTTCTGATTATTTTTGTCAACTAATAATAGTACTAATAATGGTCACAGATCTGCCGGGACATTAATGTTCTGGCCCTGGAATACCCTTTTGGCATCCCTGTATTCCCTGGGATTGTGTAGTATTCTACTCATACATCTCCATCCTCCCTCCTTTGCTTTTCCAATTAGTGTGTATGTGCTCTTGGCGTCACTGCCTCGCCTGGCTGGCTAGCAATCGCCACACCTGGATCCAATCACCATCATCTCTTCCTGCTTAAGAACCCTTCTCTCCCATCCCTGTTCTCACCAGAGTGCTCAGTACTTACTATGTGTGTTGACGGTTCTGGTCGTGTTTTGCTTTGCCAGTGTTCCTAATATCTACCTAATATCTCCAGCCTCAAACTCCATCCACACCCTGCTCCGATACAAAAAATCCCACCTGCTCCAGTGTCCTGTGTCAGCTTTAAGGTTCTCCATTAATGAAACGTAACATATAATAGCTATGTGTTTCCTTTTTAGCCTTAAAGTCCGAGAGGGTGAAGCTTGTAGCCTGTGGGAGAGAGCACACGATTGTCTGCACATGTAAGATAATGTAACCTGATTAAGAGTTTAATGTGACAGCTGTTTCTGTGGATGTGGTTCTTGTATTAAACTGGGTTTTGTGTGTTTTTAGGGAGAGGTAGCGTGTACGGCGCTGGCAGTAACCAGGAGGGGCAGCTCGGTTTGGGCCACTGCAACAGCACGGCGTCCTTTCACCTGCTGCAGCCCCTCTGTGACCACGCACCGGTCCGCATGCTTTCTGCTGGATGCAACACCTCAGCTGCCTTAACAGGTTAAAACTGAGACAAGAATAAATGGAATGTTTGTGCAGTACAAGGTCCAAACTGTTTGTGTGTGGCATATTCCTGTTTTTGTGTGTCGGTAGAGGACGGGAGGCTGTTCATGTGGGGAGACAACTCTGCGGGTCAGATTGGTTTAGGGACGAGGGATTTGCAGCCGAACCCAGAGAAGTGACTGTTGGAGAAGCGGTGACGTGGGTCTCCTGTGGGTACCACCACTCAGCGTTTGTCACCGGTACAACACAGCGCTTCCAAATTAATACTTAACTTTTAGAATTCCTTTTAACATGATTTCACTGTGCTGAGATCATTGTGTTTGCTTCTAGTGGATGGAGATCTTTACACGTTTGGGGAGAGTGCAAACGGACGGCTCGGTCTCCAGGTGGAGCAGCTCGCCAATCACAGAGTCCCTCAGCGGGTGCAAGGGATTCTGGGTCGTGTTACGCAGGTGTCCTGTGGAGGGGAGCACACTGTGGCACTCACAGGTATTTTAACAGCATAAAACCTTTTGTGTTACAGACATCATCACTCTAAAACATAAAAAATGATTTTGAGATTCTACTTCTTTCATTAGTAACTTCCCACTGCTGGTGTTAGTCAGTGTAGTGTTTTTGCGTGTCTTCTGTTTTGCTGCGGCAGAAGAGAACGTGTACACATTTGGCAGAGGTCAGTACGGTCAGCTGGGTCACGGAACATTCGTGTTTGAAGTCGATTTGCCAAAACCACTGGAGCACTTTTCTAACAGCGGGGTCAGACACATCGCCTGTGGAGAAAACCACACTGCCGTGATCACAGGTGAGCCACCTCTGAAGATTAATCCATGTGCTAGAACTGAAAGATGAAGTGATGCTTGTGTCCTTTCCTCATTAAAGGATCCAGAATAATGTTTTTAAAAAATTTTTTTTTTTTTTTTGATGTGGCTACTGATTCAGTTACAGCCCTTATCTTGTAGGTATTTTCAGATCTTAGACTGATTCTCTTGGAAATCCACACCTCGTCTGCCTTTAACAATTCATTCCAGCCCATTCAGTAGTCATGCAACAGTTTAGGGCTGAATCTATTTATCTATTCTGTTCTAGATGATAGCCATCATTTTTTGTTCATCACTTAAGTGTTTCTGCCTCTCACAGCTCAGCCTTAGTGAAGATAAAGTTTTGCAGAATAATTACTGAACATTTTTTAGTCAATATAGTTGACTGACTAATCCACTCACCACTTCATCTTTACAATAGCTACATGATGATTATGCCCAAGTACTGCAGCTGTGACTAAATACAACTTTAATATTGTATTCAATGTATTTTTCCTCCCCTGCAGATAGCGGGCTGCTCTACACGTTTGGCGACGGTCGTCATGGAAAACTGGGGTTTGGGGAAGAGAACTTCATCAACCAGTTCAGCCCGACCCTTTGCACACGTCTTCTCAAGTACAACGTTCAGTTTGTAAGTGAATGTGATGACAGGGCTCAGCATGGTAAATGTTGTCTATTTATTACATGGGGAGTTGTTTCATCCCCTAGCCCCACCTGTGTACATACCAAATATCCTTTAGCTAAACACTAAAACCCCCAAACCCTTCAGCTTCAAATGCTGTATAATTGCAGCCCTCCAGAGCAGATTAAAGGACACGCACAGTGCAAAGTAACAAACTACAAAGTCTGTGTGTTTCCTTGCGTTTAGGTGTCCTGCGGTGGTAACCACATGCTGGTGCTGGCTCGACCCAGACCCCTGCGGAGCGAGGAAGTGGTGCCAGAAGGGGATGGTACAATCAATGACAACCTTGTGGAGCCGAGTTACACAGAAATTCTCCCGCTGGACACCTTGATCGATCCAGCTTCACTAGTCCCACTCTCGGCTCTCGCGGCTCGGGCCCGCCACAGGGAAAAAGTGAGAATCTACACCTTGATACTCATATTCCAAAGATGACCAGGTTCTTATAAGACTTCTAGCTATTTAGTCAATTAATTAAACTAATCTGTGCAGATTTAAAATGGACTACCTGGCTAACCCAGCCATACATTTTATGCCACTTATCTATGTCCAGGTGACTTTAATTTAATCTGTTACATCATAGGTAGTTATTGATATCCTGCTGGGAAGTACTGAAAATAATACAATATGATAAATATTTGTAGACCATAATTTTGTTTCTGATTTTCCAGTATTGTACTGTGAAACGGGTATTAAACTGTCTTCCACCATGTGGCATTAAAAGATCTTAAATTTAACTTGGTGAACCCTGCACAAACCCTGGAGAAGTTAGCCTTGGCTTCAAACAAATGTAATCAGTATTTAACTCCAGTAGAGAGCAGTGTTGTACCAAAATGTAGATCTGCCGTATTGCTATGAGCTAACTTGTTGGGGGAGCTCCATAGATGTGCGATTAAAACCTCTCACTCATGTTTTTTTTCCCCCCTCTCAAAGAAAACATCCACGGAGCTGTTTGGGGAGATGTTCCAGAACCTCCCACGTCTAAATTCGGACTTCCTCAACACCTCCTGGCAAATGTCCAGAAATATCCTAACCCCTAAAACACTCTCAAAGGACAGCACCATCCCTTCATCATCTCCAAAGCCCCTATCTGACACAACACCAAGCCCACCATTCTCGCCCAGATCTCTGTCCAAATCCCCTCAGGTTACAGTGTTATCTTCCACGCCATCTAGTCCACGGTCTCAATCATCAAAGGTGCTTTGGAATAAAGTCCCCAGCACTAACTCCTCTAAATCTAAAAGCAAAGAGTTACCCTCTTCCTTACTGTCGCCCAAGTCTATAACTAAACCTAACCCTAAGATCCCAGTCTCCCCAAAAAGGACTGCAAAAAATAGAACGCCACAGGTGGCAACTGCTAAAAAGGCCTTAAGTGACAAACTGTCACCTCGTCTAGCACCTAAAGAACACCGTAGCCCCACCAGACCCCCCACTCATGCTCCCAACGAACATCTCAGAGAGGAAGAGCATCCCGCCTCAGCACAAACAGGTATGATGACCCTGTGTGCTTCACAGTTTATCTGGAGTGTCGGTTTTAGCCCATTTTGACCAGAGCTTTATCTTGGAAATCCATTAAAAAACGATAGATACTGTTTTGTGGACCAGTTTGACTAACTCTTGTCTGCCTTTTCAGAGGGAGAAACTGGGTGGAGACAAATGATAACTGAAGATGTGGAAGAGAAAGGAGCAGACTCTGACTTTTTGCCAAATGTGGTGAGAGAAAAGTGATTTTTTTAAAAAGGTCCTTGTGCAGTGATTTGACTTTGATAGAGTTGAGAAATGCACAGTATATCGTCTATAGATTCCTAAACATAGACAGTCGTACATTATTTTCCTCTTTATGCTTGTTGGTTGTGGTCTAGATTGTGTGCACTCCTGGGCAGGAAGCAGCAACGTTGAAAACTTGCTGACTTTTCCAGGAAATGTGCATAGCTCAGCATATATATTGCGTGTGTGTGTTTGTGGAGGAAAATTTCCACTTGGTATAACACTGAGATAAAATACAAAATTTAATTTGGTGTTTTGGTCTCTGTTTTTCCAATTCGTCCGCTCTTTCCCAAGAATGTCTGTAATGAATCTCTTCAGCGCAGAGTTAGATATTTGGATTGCTTCTGCTAATACACATATGTGTTTGGGCCCCTGCCTCAGATACACAAATACACATACAAGGGTTTGGAAAAGTTGGCAGGGACTTTGCCACATCTCATCAGTGTTTCCACAGCCAAGGATGAAGCAAGCTGTGAAGGAGTCTCTAGCGTCGTTGTAGGTCATAGTGCAACATGTGGTGCTCAGTAACCCTTTCTTGTCCTAGTGTTGAATATGCTCACCACTGCTCTATGTGCAGTGGTGGAAGACTTATTAAAAACAAAAGCCACACAGACACCAACTGGTCTCTAATTGCATCTGTCTGCAGTTTGGTGCTGAGCAGGTGGTGCACAGTGTGACTGTGAAATACTGAAGTACATGTACTTTAATATTGTACTTCAGGGCATTAACTGAGGGCATGTATTGTCTGGTTACATTTTACCACATTTTTATCATGTATTTTTTTCACACATGTATGGGCTTTAATGCGTTACAGAGAATATTGTAGTTATTCTAAAAATGTTTGAGTTAGTTTGCATGTGAGCGTCTTTACGTAATACCTCACTGACCCCCAGTTAACCACCATCTGTCTATCCCCAGTGAAAATGGAAAAATAAGGATTTCCTCTACTTTTCTCCATCATCACCATGGTTTTTCTCCCACCCATATCTGTTTTTAAACCTGATAACAGATTTGTTGACTGATTTGCAATATCTGCCCACCATGGACATATGTCCTCTGATAAAATAATTTTCTATGAACTTAGAAGATAGCTAGATAAAATTAGATTTCTATATGTTTCAAATAATGCTGTACAAAATGTGTCAAAAGTGTGTTTTCTATGTGTTGTTTGCAAATTACTGATGTGTGTGTGTATACATACAATTATATTCAAAAGATCCATTAATTAATTACATTAATGCAATTAGAGCTACACATACATATAAAAAAATAAGTCATAATTACATATACAATCATTGATTGCAGGCCTACTATTGCACTTGTACAACCTTTTTTCTTACCCAGTATTGTCTACTGGGTCTATGACCTATTTCTGTCAGTTTTATTTCTGTTGTTACATCTTACCAAACACCTAATTTCTCTTTGATTTGTTGCAGGGAAAGAAACGGGGCAGAGCCCTTAGAAGAGCTACAAAGGAGGCCAGTGCATTTACAGAACAGCTCCAGTCTGGGAAGACAGAGCAAAATTCCCCCGAGGCTTTACCCACAGAGCACCTGAAAGGTTCTATCTCCTTAAAGAAAGAAGTGTCTGTACTGAAGAGCACCAAGAAAAAACCCAAAGGAAAAGAGAACATTACCAAACAGGACAATAAAACTGGAACTCATGAAGAGAAACAAGCTCAAAAGGAGATCTCCCAATTTAAATCAACAAAACATAAGAGCAAAGAGTCAAGCCCCCCAAAAAACTGCCGAAAAACAAAGACTGAAGCACAGCGGAGACTGACTGAAGGCAGGAAAATTGCCCGGAAAAACAGAAATTTTCAAGAGGTTAATGAAAACCAAGAGGAATTGAAAGACAGCACTTTAAATAAAGACTTGATATGTACAACAGAATGGGAGGAAACCAAATCATCCGGTGTGGACAAGACATCTCCTGTTATTAAGGTTACAAAAAGAAACGAAATAACCAGCATATCTGCCCAAAGTGGAAGTTTGACATCAGCAGAAAATGTTGCAAAGGAAGACATGGAATATGCAGAATTCCAGAGTAAAAACATCAAATTGACTCCAACAAAAGATCTGCACACGGTTAAATCTGCAGCAGGAAAAGGTCAAAGAAAAACAGTGAACGTTAAACCGCCAGCTGTGAAAAAAGAAACCACACCTGTCACTGCATCTGCTCAGGCTGAAACTAAAAAACCCCTGAGTGTGAGATCTACACCTCTGAAAGTCAAAGGGAAGCCACAACACATCAAATCCCCACCAGTCAGCGTTCAAAGTGAATGTGCAGAAAATACTCCAGTTAAAAGTAGGAGCAAAGGAAAAGGTGCATCAAACACAGCTCAGAAAATGAAAGGTAACCTTACAGATAAGCAGGAGTTACCTTATGTTGACGGTGCAAAAGAGAAGGACAAAAAGAAATCAAAAGAATCTAAAGTGAAGGCAAAGACAAAGCCAAGGGGAGAGGAAGGTGAAGCTGATACCAATACCAAAGTTACGAGGGCCACGCCGGGGATTAATAAGACTGAGCCTCTATGGCAGGATTCACCTATTGAAGTGTGTAACCCCATTTCTTCACAAAGCCCTGACAGAACAGAGGGGGTTTCTGTCAGCAGTGCCAAATCCTGGCAAAGCTCTGAACCTGCTGATACACATCAGAGAGACAAAGAGGAAACCCACACCCTTACTGAGGAAAAAACAAGGTGGGGGGAAATGCTTAGTAATGCAGCCTCTCTTCTTCCCGCTGTCGGGATAGCAGGTGCAGCTTTGGGGGTCCTTACTGATGCAGTGACAGGTGTACAAGGTTTCCAGTCTGACAGTGACACGGTCTCCTCTACGCCATCCAAAGAACCAAGTCGAGCAAAGCAGTTCAAAAAGCAAAGGGCAATTTCGCAGGTGTCTTTCTCCTCAACACTAACACGTTTGTCCTCAACAGAATCATCAAATCAAATAGAAGAAAACACAAAGAAAGCGGCTGAAGTCAGTGTCCTGTCAGAGCGTGGGAATGCACTTCAGGAAGAGGAAACTAATGATACCACTTGTGATCAGTCAACACAGGGCATGACTGAGCATATGGGGGAAGACATTTCACAAACAGAGGGGGAGAACAGTGGCACGGATATGGAAAATTCCCAACAAGAACATGAAGAAGATATCTCCAGTGAAGATGAGAATAGTGAGGGAGTGGAAGGGGATACTGAAGATGAGGAGAAGAAAGGAGATGGAACGGGCGACAGTGGAAGCGATGTGGAAGATGAAGAAGAAGAGGAAGATGAAAGCAGCGATGGCAGTGAGCATGAGGAGAAGAGTGTGTCTGAAGAGGGCGAGGAACAGTGGGATAATGAGGAGGAAGAGGGTGAGGAGAATGTAAGCTCTAGCAGTGAGGAAGAGGATGAAGAAAGTGAGAAGACGGATGCTACAGAACCTGAAGGGGAGGAAGATGAAAGGTGGGAGGAGACAGGTGAAGGAGGGAGTGATTCTGAAGCAGCTGAGGAGCAGGAGGTAAGTGAAAGTGAACAGTCCAGTGATGAAGAGGAAGAGGATGAAAGTGAGGTGAGTGAGGATGAAGAAGATGAAAGCAGTGAAGAGTCGGGGAGTGCAGCTGACAGCGGGAGCAAAGACTCAGAAGAAGAGGAGGAGGAGGATGGAGAGAGAAGTGACACTTCAGAGTCCGCACAAAGTGTAGAAGGGGAAGAAGAAGAAAGTGAGGTTCACGAGGATGAAGAAGGTGAAAGTGAGGATCAAAATGATGATCAGGATTCCAGTGAAAGTGAGGATGAGGAGAAAGACTCAGAAGATGATGACACAGATCAGAGTGAAGAAGTGGAAGATGATGATGAGAAACAGGAAGAAGTGAGTGTTGAGAATGAGGAGGAGGAAGAGGAAGACAATGAGGAGGGGGAAGAGGAATTGTTAGGTGAAGGGGAAAGTGAGGAAGAGACAGAACCTGGGGAGGAGGAAGAGGAGGAGGAGGAAAGTGAGGCTAAAGAAGAGGAGCAAGAAGATGAGAGCGAGGACACTGCAGAGGAGGAAGAAGAGGATGTTATAGATGATGAGGAAGAGGAGAATGAAGAAGAGGCTGATGAGGAAGGTGAAGAGGAGGAGAGTGAAGGTGAGGAGAAAAGTATGGAGGATAAGAGTGAGGAATGGGAGGAGGGGGAAGGGGATGAGGAAGAGGAGAACAAAGGGGGAGAAGAAACAGGTGAGGAGGAGGAGGGAGAGGAAGCAGAGATTGAAGGAATAAGAAAGGTTGCATTGGACAAAAAAAGACCGGCTGAAGACAAACAGGTGAGTGTGGAGGAAGAGGAAGAAGAGGGAGCGCAGGAGGAGGAGGAGGAGGAGGAGGAGGAGGAGGAAGAACAGGATGTTATAGGGGGTGAAGAAGAGGAGGAGGAGGAAGAACAGGATGTTATAGGGGGTGAAGAAGAGGAGGAGGAGGAAGAACAGGATGTTATAGGGGGTGAAGAAGAGGAGGAGGAGGAAGAACAGGATGTTATAGAGGGTGAAGAAGAGGAGGATGAGGAAGAGGAAGGTGAAGAGGAAGACAGTGAAGGTGAGGAGAAAAGCATGGAGGCAAAGACTGAGGAGGAGGAAGAGGAGGAGGAGGAGGAGGAGGAGGGAAGGGAATGGGGAAGAGGAGAATGAAAGAGAGGTGAAACCAAAATCAGAGAAAACACTCAAAAATCAGAGAGAAGAAAGAAAACTGGCCCAAACTGAAGAAAAGAAACATCCTGATTCTGAAGATGAGGGCGAAATGGGGGAAGAAGAAGGTGAGGAGGAAGAAGAGGAAGCAGAGGAAGAGGAAAACGTCCAATCGACGATAACAAAAAAAGAGGACACCCAGAAGTTCCCTCCTAAAGCTGCTCCCCCAGACAGAAAAGACAGACAGCAGAGAGAAACACCCAAACCAGCACCGAGGATGAAGCCGAGAGCCGCGGGGGACAGGAAGCCAGAAGAGTCTCAGCAGTTCTGGGACGATGTACTTCCTCAGTATCTGGACCTGCAGTGAAGTTACCACACGCCGTACAACAGGAAGTGTCATGCACTAAGAAAGACCTGCACACGCTAGTTTTCAGAAAGCATGATTCTCTGCGCTGAATACTTTGGGGACTATTTTCTGTCGTGGATTAACAGGCACGTGGTGCTGTGGAGACTATTTGCTGCAGCAGAGCGATGCATCTGATTTAAACTGATTTTTTTTGGCCACTTGGGGGCAGTGCGAGCAGTTTGTGAGCGCATTAACATCAATATTCTGCTAAGTTCATTCGGTGAGCTTGTCAGCAAACAGTTGCTTATGTGCATTATCACTCATTTAGTGTCATATTTGTGGCCACCTGGCATGTAAACGAACACTCACACTGTTTTAGCGCTGTTGATTATCGTCCCAGCCAGGGAAATATCTGGCCCTTTAGCTGCTCAGTGCTCCACTAATGTCACATCGCGGAGCTGCTAACTGCGTTGGTCTGCTGTTCGCTGCTTTTTTCATTTTGTCATTTGGGCTGCAGAGGTCTGTTAAACTCACTTCTTTCCAACTCCATGACTTCGCATCCTCAGCCGAAGTCAGGCTTCACACAGCTCCCTCCGGAGACACAAAAGGCATTCTACCACTTATATTTATTTATTTTGCAGTAATACTCCCAAAAGACCTGTAAACAGACTTAGATGTGTAAAATCAGCACACTCTATCTTTCACGGACAGCAGTGGAACACTATGGCACAGAGGAATAAGCTATATCAGGCTTTTGGCTCCACATACGCAGTACTTGTTAGTGGGGCAACTCACTGTTGGTTTTGGTCTTTTTGTGGAATTTTTTTTTGGCTGTAAGAAGAACCCAGAATATCACCAGACATCCTAAATGTGCTTCAAGATAGAATGTGTCTGTTGGAATTGTTCTAGGCACTTGATTGCACAATATTAATGAAGATTTTGCCCATTACTTCTGCTACATTGAATACATTTTATCTTCATCTGTAGACGTTTTGATGTAAAAGTCTTATTACCATATTGTAGTTGTACCAGCACCAAGACCAATAGTACAATCAGTGATTTATGTTCTCTTAAATGAATTTGTATTCTTTGTCTCTGCCTGGGTATTGTTCATTTAGTAACTGTAGTAAAACAACTTTGACACGTCAAAGTGAACCGGAGCAGGCAAATGTTCATATTGTACAGACTGCACCAAAGTGCAGACGCCACTAAAGTGTCTGCGTGCTATTCACTACCGTTACAGTGAGAAAATTCCTGGCTCCGTGTGTACAGTGGGATCAGAAACATTGCTTTCAAATGCTTAAACCTCAAACACAGTGAGTACACCAACTAAGTGTAAGTCTGGGAAAACAATAGTTAAACACAACACAACAAAGCCCAGAGACGGTCTTAATCCAAGATCATTGCTTGTAAGTGTCAGACCATTCCACTCAGAGCCAGGTGAGCGGCGGTGGAGTGGGTTAATTCTTACTTCACCTGAAACGAGAGGGACATTTGGGCGTATTTAGAGGTTAACAGCTGGCTGAACCTGCGTGTAATTACAGCTCAGGAGATCGTCTCGCGTTCACTTCACCACATGCCCCCCTTTCCTGTTTCAGACAAGGAACACTTTAACAGCTTCATGTGTGGACTTGCCCCCCCACCCCGTGCACACGCGCACACTCACACACACACAAAACACAGGGTCTATAACCCAACCTCGTGCTTATGGAGCAGAAAATGAAACAGCGATTAGTCTTTCAGCAGCACTGTACTTTCACCCAGCTTTCCTGTGTGTTTGTGTACGCGCGCAGCTCTTTTGAAACAGAATAATAATCCTCGATAGAGGAATGCGAGCCAGAATTGATCTACTTTGCTTCATCTACAACTTGGACCCACCTTCATGTTGACTTGTGTTCAGTTGTGCTCATGTGGTCAGTCCCTTGGCAGCACATACCAGTGGCGAAACCCTGGACCATGCACTGTATCTTTCCATGTGATTGGTATATTGGACATTTATATGCAACATTCATAATGATTGAATTGATTTTATACCTGAATTCGTTAAGAAACATGAACATATTACTCTGATTTCTGGGCCACCCTGCCAGCAGATTAGTTAAGCAATAGTATACAGTGCATCTCTTTCTCTCTGTCGTTGTTTCCTGTCTTTCTCTCAAAGTTACCCGTCAACTAAAGGTGAAATGTAAAGAAAAAAATCTCTAAAAGAAGTAACTTGATTGTAAAAAACCTTGAGGCCTTTTTCAGTGCAGTAGCACACCTTGAAATCCTCATATCCTGATGACTCTCCAAAATCAGAGCTGAAATGGAAATGTATTATTAATTATACATGTAGTATGAAATTACCAACCACATGTCCCAGCATTTTATTGCGTTACTGATGCATTAACTTGTAAGCATCCTTGGGAAAAAAACATATTTATAATTCCGTCCTATTCTATTCATCATCTCGGGAACCTTCAGATTTATCTTTTGACTCATTTATGAGGCCCACAACCTCACACTGGGAATCCATTGCTTTAATTTATTACTTTGCATAAAATTTTATTATCTTACCGTGTCTTTTATGTTGAATCTTGCATAAATACTCAGTATAAAGCATCTTTTACGCTGAGTGATTTGGTGACACAGTATATGAGGGGATAGGGCTGCTGGTTCCCCTTGTGGATTTAATTTTGAACATGTCACAGTTTACCCACAGGAGAGGGCACAGTCCTCACGCTGCGACTCGCCTCGTGCCGGTGGCCCAGGCCTGACTGTGTTGGGAGAAATCCTCCCCTGTCTCTGGACCAAGAGGCGGGCCTTTTGGAAAGCAGGAATGCGCTGGAAGATTTCCTGCAGGCTCCCCTTCACTCACATGTTGAAGAGCGAGCGTCCGTCCCGCGCCTCGATATGGGCATGTGGCCGCTGCTGGTGCTCCTGTCCGTCCAGCTCTGTTTCTGCGCCGCGTATGAAGGTAAGGGGGCCCTCGCGTTCACCGCATTGACGCTCTTAACCCCGCAGGGACGAGACGGGTCAAGTAATCAAACAGCTTATCTTTACACCGTATTGGGAAACAAAAAAAAACGTCTGGTATCACTGCTTTGAGGCTGGATTTTGAAATTTGTGGAGGAGAGGAATTTTTGTCGCACTTTTACGCATGGGTTTGAGGCTTCTTATCCGCATCGCTGTCTTTCTTTCGGTGAACCGCGTTTGTGTTTACGTGGAGGGGGTGGAAAGCGGGGGGAGTGCAGTGTGCATCTGGGGGACGTTTTCTCTTCACAGAGCTCAGTCTGTGGCTCCAGTGGAAGCCCTGCAGCTGGAGTGCACTGTTAAGTTTAGACTTCTCCCCCGTTTCTTGTTGCCTGCTCTTTAATGCTTTACTACTTCTGACCGAAATTTCTGAGTCATTTCAATGAATCCGCTGCAACGGAGTTTCACATCTTGAGACTGTGACCTGGTGTGGAAGTATTTACAGTACTTTACTGCTGAGTTTCTGTCCTGGTGTTGAGCAAACACAGAAGGACTCTCTCTGACGCACGCACACACACACACACACACACACACACACTGAAGAAGGGCTGTAGCAATAATGATTAGGCAATCAAATATTAGCCAATCTTAAAGATGGATTGATTAATCATCTCAAGTTTCTTTTACCGTGGCTTGGGCTTGGACTGTTAGCTGGATAATACATGAAACTGAATGGCATCACCTAAGGCTAAGTTAGAGGTTTGGTTTTTCATTCTTTCGATGTTTTCTAACTTTTTTATTTAGATGAAATTACTAGTTGAGCGAATTATCGTCACATTAATCGACAGAAAACACTAGATAACAGTAAGTGTATCATCCAACGTAAGAAAACATACAGGCTGAGAGAGATGGAGCCAGACAGAGCAGAGTCTGACTTGACTTCAAAGCTCCAGTTTGGATGTAGGAGCATTTTGCACGTGTGTGTTTGTGTGTGTGTGTGTGTGTGTGTGTGTGTGTGTGTGTGTGTGTGTGTGTGTGATGGCTATGTGCCTGTGGATGGTTTGAGAGTGGCTCACCGCTGCCGTATGATCATACAGGCTGAAACATGAACATAAGCTGCCGAGCAGATTTACACTGACAGGCTAAAAACTGCTTCTCAGGCTGACAGTCAGAACTCTGGTCTGTACTTTTGTGTGTGTGTGTGTGTGTGTGTGTGTGTGTGTGTGTGTATGAGGAGTTTATTTTACAGGGATGTGTTTCTGTTTGTTCTGGGGGCCAATTAGCCCATTAACAGTCGTGTGTGCATGCCTAAAACTGGGAAGAAGAAGCAGTCTGCAGTAAGTATTGGTAAAAGCCTGATCAGATTTTCCATGATGACTCTTGTACTGATGTGGGTCAGAAGGATCCTTCACACACAGGGAGCATCTGCCAGAGAGTACCATCCCTGCAGAACAGTCACTCCACTGTTACTCAACAAAAATCTTGTTGGCCATCGGCCCACCGGGAGCAAAGAGTGCAATACTTTGTTTCTAATTACAGGGGTGCACGGCCCAACTCTCTGGTAGCATGCTGTCCGCTGTATGAATGTCACTGTCTAAGCAAACAGACTTATGCATTTTGCTCTATGTGCATCTAAGTGACGGAACATTGAATTTTCTATTCGGTCCCCATGCTTCAGCGCATTCAATCTGAGTACTATTCTGAATACTACGTTAAATTGCCAAGTCTTAACTTTAGTTACAGTAGTATTTACATAACTGTGTGTTAGGTGTAGCCCTTTTCACACATAGTGGCAAAATTGCAAGGGTTCAGAAGTAACTGAATACTTGACTTGTAAATGTCTCTCAGGCAGGATCGTGTGTGTCCTTTTAATGTCAGTTAAGTCACTTTTTAATATTTTTTTTAATTAAGAAGAGACAGATGCTTTATTAATACAATGCTGTGTAATGATCCAAGTCTCCATAATGAGCAATTCTAGATTAATCATCAGAAGTACATGACATATTATGATGATTTTGTATACAGTAGCTATATGTTTGATAAGCAACATTAAAAAAAATGTTTATTTCTTGCCAGTAATACTATACTGTGGTGGCACATACATCCATTACTGTAATATATTTATGTACCTCACTGAAGTGCCAATAGAGATTTAAAAAACGGCAGGAGTTTCTTCCACAGGGTCAAAGACTGTTGATGTGATTAAGAAAGAAGCAGCAGCAGCCAGGTTTTTGTACAGTATAACTGGAACAACAATCATTAGTGCCACAAAAGAAATTATATAACTCCACAATCACAGTGCATTGGATTGAGCACTAAAGAAAGGGTATCCCATTCCATTTTATTTTTCTGTAATCTTCCACTCATTTAGCCTGGAGTCGTACCTCAACATTTACAGGGAGTGAGCTCCACCATAATGACAGCGTGTATTACAGGCCCGCAAGGAAAGGCTAATTGGAATATCAGGCTCTGTAATCTAAAGCTTATTCACTCCCAGAGGTTTTATGCTGCCTGCATCTTTTTCGCTGAGAACTCTTTTGAAGCAGGAGGATGAGGGTGGTTGTTGATCCCACCTCATCACATGCTGGAGTATTTATTCGATACGAGCGACCAAATCAGGACGAATCAGGTTCAGACAGTTTTAATCCAAATGCAGAGCAAGCAGTTCCAAGCCTACGGGTCCAGTCCAGCATGCGCCACCTACAGGCAAGGGAAGTAACAGTAGAATTGGTTATCATCGTGCCTTAAAAACCATGAACACAGTTATAAATGTATTTAGAAGAGCTGAATTGTCTCAGCCTTCTTCTTGGTCATCAAGGTGGAAGTGCTAAATCAGCGCCAAGTGGACTTGCAACACAATTCGATGTCTGTTTGAGTATTTGATATCTGCCGGATAAAGGTGACAAACTAAGGTGCCGTTTTTTCTTAGTGATTTTATTTTGAGAAATTTATTATGGAGTTTTGGACCCCTTTGCTTCTGTTGCTGGGGAGATATTGATTCTATGCCAGAGCTGTGATTTATGGATCTTGTACCTGTGGATAGTGCCTGTGCTGGGAATGATTCACATTCTTTTGGAATTTGTTCACGCTCTCAGGCCTATTTTTTGTTTTTCAAATTTTTTTTGTTTTTGTTTTGACTATTGCTTGAGAGGCTGATTCCAGTTTCTTAAATGAGAGGATGTTGTCATATCACAGTTAACAGAAAAGCTTAAGATTTTGGATTGCCTGTTGGACAAAACAAGACATTTTAAGATAGCACTTGCTGCAAAGTTGTGAGGGTCTTTTTTTCAATCATTAAAATATAAATAGTATCATAAATTTCATGGAAATCTTATGGATTGTGATTTTGAAGCTCATTTCCATTAGTTTATTTGCATGTGGATAAGAGAGAATATGTAGATTATTGTTTATGGCTGCAAATTGTTACATAACAGAACTGATGAATGTTCATTTTGAAGAGGAAACACACACACACACACACACACACACACACCTGTAATTAGTTTTCCATACCTTTCTCGGCCTCCCTGCTTTTCTCCATTAAGGAGCAGACACTCAGATTTTCCCATTAGACCCTTAAATCTGACTCACTCAGTATGTGGGTTCTCTCCATACAATCCATGCTGTGTGATTTGACTGTTAAAACCTTGAAGTGTGTGTGTGTGTGTATTAGATGACTTGCAGCACTATGGTCCAGACAGCTTCTATTAAACCGACATAAAAGCCATGATGAGGAACAGGGAGCGGGACAGTGGAGATGTGCTCACAGTATCAGGTTCATTGACCGACATGCGGCTGATATCTGAGGCTGGAGGAGGTCGAACACTCCTCCCTTGTGCATCCTGAACAGAGGACACATTCACACCAGGGTTCATAACATCACACAGGGGCCAAGGTTGAGCACCCCTCCCACCTCCTACTTTAACCCCTTCCTCACCCATTTTCCCTTTCCTCTCTGTTTTTATTGCATCCTGACCTGCTCCACCCCTCCCCATCCCTTCTTCCTCTTTCCTAAAAATAATTCTCCTTGCTCATCACTATTCCCCTCACATTTGTCTTTTCCCAGTGCCACTCAGCTGTGTCTTCCACCAGCTCTGCAGCCACCACTTAGAAACAATTCAGTTCATTTTGAATGCTGCTGTCTTTGTGGTCTGAATGTCTTTTGCTCTCACTGAGAAATGTGCTCACTGTTAAAGCTGGCTCAAATGGATTGCATTCAGTGGTAAGTATGAGCTACAGGAGCTGTCTTGGAACATAAAGTTTCAAAATGTACACTCCTTTCATTCCTACCAAAGGCAACACGGGGTTACAGAGTGAGTCTTAGTGTTAAACAGACAGATTTTTCCAAACCAGCTGGAAAAGAGAGGATCTTTTGAGGTTTATTCTCTCTGCATGTGTCCTGTCCAAAAGATCCAGCTCAACCCCCCCTTTAGTTTGGTTCGAAAGAAAAGTTAAGCAATGTTTTTAAGCCTGTTCTGTTTTGCTGTGAAGAAACAAAAAAAAGGCCCAACAGGTCAGTCCAGGACAGTGCTCTCAAACATTGGCTAACTTCCTGGATGTAGCTCTTTTTGTCATATTAGTTGCTTTTCCTTTTTTTCCTCTCCCTCTCTTTCATCCCCAGGATCAGGACAGTACTCCTACGGAGATGATGAGGACTGGTATTCTCGTAGATATAAAGGTGACTGCATGCTCTTTTTGACTCCACCAAAGAGCACATGCATACATACAGTGCACACTTTCTGAAAAATTACCACCTGCTCTTTGAGAGACCACGAAGTTCCTCTGGAGAAATGGCAGTGAGGGCAGACCTTCGTGTCCTGTACTGTGAGATATCTCAGACAGATTTGAGGGATTTAAATAAAATCCACAATTTTTGATTGGATTGCTCAAAAGTGGCTGTGTCATAGCTAACACATCGCTGTAGGACTGTTAGCCCCCACCCACACCTACCTCACCAGCATTGTTAGATCAGGAGAAGGATAAGGGAGAAATGTATTATGAAATGTATTATGTATGAATTATAAATCATATTAACCACACTCTTTTGGAAATGTCCACAAAGTTTGTGATGGCTCAGATCAGAGCACTTTTGCATTTATGTGTAGGCCCCAGAGTTCAAGATGTGTCACTGATAAGAATTTAATCTTTTACAGGAAGAAAAAAAAATACAAAAAAAAATAACATAACAAAATACAATACACAGGGACTCACAAGACTAAAATTAGAAAAAAAAACCCCAGCTAGATATTTTTTGTGGCTGTGTCTTTAAAAAGTCATCATTTAATGCCAGGTAATTTAGCCCGTTTTGTAAACTGACACAGTTACGTCAAAGTAGCTTCCAGCTTAAATTTTGGGTCAGTTAGACACGGAACATTATCCTCCAGGCCAAACCAAACTCTCCCCTCGTGTAAAAGCTCAAATGTAGTATTATTTTCTCTTGCTCATTGGCTGACTGTGGAGACTTTGCCAATGCACACACATGCAGAAGAGAAAGCGAGAGGGAAGTAAGGGAGGCTTGCAATATGATGAATACTCATTTCTATTCCAACTGGAAATTAGCCTAAACTGGTGTGTAGTCTCCTCTGCAAGTGTGTGTGTGTGCATACAGTACGTGTGTACGTGTTGGACCACAGAGCCGAGTGTTTGTCCTGAGCCAGCAGGAAATAAACTGCAGATTTCGATTTCCATGTATTGGAAAGGAACCTTGAGGCCCCTCACACTTGGCATCAAATGAGGAATTCTTACACAAGAATTGAAGAGATGGGCAGTGGTATCTACTCTGGGATCAGACAAGTCAACAAGTCAAAAGCAAATGTAGTTTTCTGATCGGTCTTAAAGGAATAGTTCAACAATTTAGGTTTGCTAAAGTGGGGACTTTGACTAGTTTTTGGTCCCAGATAAAATGGCAATTTCCATTTCCATTGATCGAACAATTTAGATACTACGTGTTGATTAAAGTGCCTTTGAGGTGGATTCTGTTGCATGTGACAGAGCCAAAGGTCAAAATATCACAAAAGTTTTTAAGCTTGGCTGAGGTAGAAAAGTTGGTATATCAGTAATAATAATAATAATAAAAGCTACTGTAACTTGTAGCAGTACATTAAAAGATTAGATCTGTTAGACTGATGAGGAGACGTCGCTTTCCTCAAGGTAATGCATTACACAAAACTCTGAAACATCTGTGGTCAAGTCTAATCAGCATCGCAGCTATAGAAAGAGGAAATCTTAAAGAGGTGAAAACAGATGCAGGAATAGCACAATAACCAGAGGTAACATTAGGAAGACTTGTTTGTGTTGAGATTTTCTTTCTCCATCCCTCACTGAACCTTAAGTACTCTCTACACATCATTATTTGTCTTTTCCTCAAGCGAGACTGTCTCCAATACCTCATGAGACACAGTTGGATTAAGCGAAATCACATATAAGGTAAAGAGAAATCCACCGTATCTGTCTGAACTCAGATGATGGGTGGGTTTTACATTTTCATCCCTACGGTGTATTGAAGTCTCTTAGCTTTTATTGTCTTCAGGTAAGTTTATTGAGCTTTGTACTGAACACAGATTTTAACTAACCTTTTCCCATTTAGTGTTGTTGAGTTTAAGGTTGCACTCTAAAAAAAAATAACATGTTATCGCCTTGATACAGTGGAGAAAAGGTCAGCGTGGTTGTCTTTCCTCCATTTTTAGGAACCCCTTGGTGCGCGCCCATCAAGGTGAAACATGGTGACGTGAGCTGTCGCACGCCCAGAGGGGAGCACTACAGGAACGTGATGGGGACACGCTGTAAAATCCGCTGCAAGCAGGGATACGAGGTCCAGAGCGCGGAGGTGGTGTGTATGGCCAGCAAACACTGGTCCTCTAACTACGCCTGCCGAGGTAAATTAATATCTGAGCTCCTCCTCTATTTAATCCTGATATATTTTTATATACATCCTTGTCCTTTGTCATTTTTCTGTTTTTCTAATCATTTTGATTATTATTTTGTTATAAAGTTTTATTATAAACCATAAATAAAACCAAAATTAAATAATAAAACAACAAACGACTGAATTCTTCTCTGATAGAGATCCGCTGTCCCAAGCTGAACATGCCTGCTAATGGTGGCTACAAGTGTTCAGACGGCTCCTACTTTAACTCTCGCTGTGAGTTCTTCTGTGCCCCTGGATTCAGTCTGAAGGGCCAGAAAACGGCGACCTGCCAGCACAGCAAGGCTTGGAGTGCCAGTGTTCCCACCTGTGTCGGTAAGACTGTTTGTGTGTGTGTGGCGCTCTTTTGTGCACAATTTAGTCTCCCACAGAGGAGACTGGAGCCTGCAGGCTACTGGAAAAACCTACCATGGAAACAGACTGCTTTAATTACTTGCTTAAGGCACAGTGTCAGCAACAGGCTACTGTATAAAAAGTCTACAGCAATGACTATTCCTCATAATGCAAGTTACATTATAGATGTTTAGAAAAACAGGCCTCCGGGCATTTAGTATATATCAACACACATACAAACACACTGTTTGTCTATCACTGCCAGGAAATGAGAAATGTTTTTCACTTCTTTGCCGCCCGACTTATAATGACTCTCTATAATGATTTTTTTGTGAAAAGGCCGAGCAATGAGGCCGGCACTTAGGTGATCATATAAACGGCTGAATAGTCTTGCGACCTTGGCAACAGTGGACAATCACAGTGCACCCACTCTTTCACATCTCCCTGCAACACAGGCAGCGTGTCTCACACCATTGTTGTTTGTGAAATGACATTGAGTCTCCTACATCTGTCAGAGGATGCTTTCGAGGCCCAACCTTGTTTTCCTCAGAGCAACTGTCTGTTCACTAAACGCCTCCCTTAGTTTTTTCCCCTTCAGCGTTACTGACTGCCTATCTGTCAGCTTATGCCTCAGACTTATTGCAAAGTCTCACGTATGTAGCCGTCAAGACTCTTTTAGGGTTCTTGCTTTTAAAAATGAGTCAGCTTGAGATAGTGTTTTCAACCCATGGAGTTAATTTCAGCTCAATTTGCTTGCTGCCTATAGCTCATAAAATCTTCTAGCAGCACCTGTCATTTTAACTGGAAGCCAGATTTCCGATTTGTGGTCCAAGCAGTGACATGGAATGTACATTTAAATGAGGAGCCATGTGATGTGATTTTGAAATGTATTTATTGAAGTTTTTATAAATTGTCTGCTTCTCTCTCTGTAGATATTGATCCCCCCAAAATAAAGTGTCCTAATCTGAAGGATAAGTGGGCAGAGCCAGGAAAACTGACAGCGAGGGTGACTTGGGACACACCAGAGGGTGTCGACACCGCCGACGGCATCCTCACAGAGTCAGCCTCATCTCTGCCACAGCTCTTTAAGCTTTGTCATCCAATTTGCCTCCGCGTGCACTTGGCCCGAGCAGGGAGATCACAGTGAAAGATTAAAACTGAGCCTGTCTTTTGCAGTGTTACCCTGAAAGGGAAACCTTCAAAATCCAACTTCCCTGAGGGGCTCCACAAGATGTCCTACTCCGTGTTTGACCGTGCGGGGAACAAAGGATCGTGCCGCTTCACTGTCAGAGTGCGAGGTGAGCCTCTCAAAGCCGAGTATGTGATTTTGATAATCTGTGTGGAGCAGGGTCTCGTTTACACTTCATTTCAAAGGGGTTATTTTCAGGAAAACTCTTGGAAAGTGTTTTCAATTTGGTACTACTTTTGGAGAAAACAGAGACCATGTTCAATTGCTACACTTGTAAATATAAACTACATTCCTACATGCCAAAACTAATTGGTACCAAAAGTAATTCTTTGCAGAAACTTTACCGGTAGATTATCTGGAAATTATGGACCAATAAAATAAAAATGATAGATTTTCTTGGCTTAACTCATATCTGTAGGAAGTTGCTTTGTTACAAGGAGGTCAGAGGAGCTGCTCCTTCTTCACAAACAAGATGGTTCTGTCTCATCAGGACAAAAAGTGATGGTGTGTGGTTAGCGGGCCAGCTGTCAGCTTGTTGAGTTTGAAGTTTCTAATCGCAGACTTTTGATTACTGTGTAAAATTTCTCCATTATTTGTTCTCGTTGTCCAAGTTTCAAAAGATACAGTGTCTGAATTAAGAATCATCATGGAAATTTGAACCTAATTCTTCCAGTTGAAATGCGATGAAAAAAACCCCCAATTCAGTTCTTCCAACCAAATTCCCTGTTTTTAAGAAGTCCTGGATGTGTGCTGTGTCAGATGTAATCCTCCTCACGCTCCTTGTTGTTAGTGCGCCGCTGCAGCCCGCTGTTTGCCCCAGACAACGGTTACATGAAGTGCGACAGCGACGGAGACAACTATGGTGCCACTTGTGAGTTCACCTGCACAGGTGGCTACGAGCTGCAGGGCAGCGCTGCCAGAGTTTGTCAGTACGGACTCACCTGGTCAGGCGCAGACACGACCTGTGCGCGTACGTACTGCATGCAGATGAACACAAGCATACACACAAACAGGCTTTTTAAAAAAACGTGTTTTTTTTATTTGATTCTTTAAATTGGCCTATTTTTATGCCAGTTGCTGGGGCTGAAAATCTGATTAGGTTCCTTTGCTGCTTAGTCTCCCAATTGTTTGAATTTGCACGTACTGTCTTGTGCCGCAGTAGTAACCTGTGAATGAGAAAAAAACAATATCAGGAACCTTTCCAGCCCTTCAGCTGTAGAATACACTACCAATGGTGCATGGGTTTCTTATTTGATTTCACCTGCTAGACAGCCAAAAACAAAAACAATTATGCGGCATCTCACTCTCAATGTCATCACAGCTATGAACATTAATGTGGGAGTGCGGACGGCTGCAGCACTGCTGGACCAGTTCTATGAGAAGCGACGGCTTCTCATTATCTCAGCGCCAACGGCTGCCAATCATAATTACCGCTTCCAGATGACTAACTTACAGGTGAGGAACGACGAGCAGCCAGGCCACCAGTAGAAGCAATAGACACTGCGGCGATTTCTGTCGTGTGCTGCTCACGGTGTGTTTGTGTGTTTGGTTTTCTTTCTCGTCGCTTAGCTGCCTAAATGGGCCAGAGCAGTGAGGCAAAAAAATAGGAGGGAGGGTGGCCCGATGAACAGAAAATGTCAAGGCGATGAATAATGATACTGACACTGGCTCCGATAAGGCCGTTCTGGAGCTGGATGTTCTCCAGGCTCGTCAGCAACCATTAAGTCAGAGCTGTCATTAAAAGCCTGACCTTTCGCAGTGACTGGGTTATCAGCTGAAAGACCAACCAACGTTAAAAGGACAATCAGTATGTGAACCGCCTGAATGATTGGTCCTGGAATCTGTCAGGTGGTTTGTGTTATCTCTAATCAGCAAATGTCCTGATAATCATTTTTCAAGCAAAAATGTCAAATACTCTCTATTGAGAACCAATACCATGTGGTTCTAAAAAATATGGAATTGCTGCTTTTTGCTTGTTTTATAGCAATGTAAACTTGGGTGTGTTATAAATGTTTTTAAATACCTTCTAAGGCCTTTTTTAAGACAACATGTAGGTACCCTGGAATAATATCTGGGCAGACAAACATCCAGTTGAAGTAACAATAAGCCAAAACACATTTTTGATCATGAAAAAATCATAAAAAACAGTGGTAGACTCAACAAAGTGTAATGTCCTCTGTATAATGAACTGTGCTCAGTTTTATTTTGCCCACATAGGAATCAATAGCACAGCTATAAAACTGATGGACCAGTCTGTCTCCTTCTGTCTCTCTGGTGGGAACAGCATGCTCAGTGTGGACTGGACCTCAGGCACGTGACAGTAATTGAGCTGGTTGGGACTTACCCGGCACAGATTGGACGAATTCGACACAGGCCGCTCCCCCCAGGGCTGGCCCTGCAGCTCAGGTACACACACGCACACGCACAAACACACACACATTCACACACCACAGCTGTTTACTTAGCTGATGTGCGTTTCCTAGGTTACTGCTCCAGATCTCACAAAGGTCTTTCCAAATGGTGCTGGTGGACAAACAGGGCATTGACAAACAACGCTACCCATTCCCGATCACAGCGGCCGAGTTATTCACCACCATCGACACTTTCCCCATCCGCAAAGATGAGATGTTGCTGCAGCAGGAGGCGGGTCAGACCTGTCAGTCTTAAAGCACCCCAGGCCTTTCAGTGCACTTCTATGGACTGTCAACCATCTTTGATCCTTTTCCTCCTCGGTCACAGCAGACGTGACCTGCTCTGATTCTCCGTTTCTATTCACATGTCACACACTCCTACCTGAAATCATTCAGTTCTGTATCCTGAAGGTGTGAGTGTGACTGTGTGTGTTTGTGCTAGTGTGTGTTTGTGTGTATGTGTGTGTGTCATCAAACGTTTGGATGTCAATCATGTTGCATTTCTGAAGAAAGCAGATTAATTGAAAGAGGTTACTAAATGGAATGGGTCATACAGTACATTATAATCATATTGATTCCTGAGTCTAGTCTTTCTGTATGTTTTTATTATTATTTTTATTGATATTTTCAAATCAGAAATATGTTTTACTATTTTGTACAAAAGGTCTTTTTACTGTATGAGCTGGCAAACTTTTTGCCTGCATAATATTTATGTCTCATTTCTCTAATAATAATGTACTCTGACACTCTCTGGAAAACTCTGTGTGTGTTATGTACAGTGCATCTGTACATCTACATCAGAATTTACAAGACACTGATAAAATATTTCTATTTCACTAGCATGGCTACAGACTTTTAGTGTTCTTTCTTGCTAATCCAAAAATAGTGAGGTTCATTTGTTCGCAGGTGTGTGTCCTGATTGGATGATTGGGGAGACAGGTGGAAGATAATGAGTGTCAGTGTGAAGGGATGACCCAAAGATTGAAGTAGATAATATTTGTATGATGAAATGGCAGAAGGCAGAGTTGTTGGTAAGTAGGGTATTTTCTGGTTTCAGCTTCAGCTTCTTGACCCTTTTTTCCTGGTCATTTTTGCAGAGATACAAACAGTAACTCAGTAAAAAAGATCCCCAATATAGTGTTAGACATGCGTACTTAAATAGATAATACTTTTATCAATTATATACATAAATAATGTTGGAAATATGCCCCTGAAATACATAAAAGCATGAACAGCAAATAGTCACTCTATGGAAAGATGTGTTTATTTCAAAATATTTCTTGTAACACATTTGGGACAAAATAGGCTTGGACACAATGAACCAACAGAGACAGTACATGCTGTACATCAAGAGTTTCAGTAATTAGGTATTGCATGAGCCTCTCATCTAAAGTATGTTGTACAGTGAACACCATTCATTATTACTATAATTGTGGAGTGTGAAACTGTTCTGCCAAGGACAAATGGACAGAATTAGAATTCCACGTGAAAAATGGCTGTCTGGGGATTTAATTTGAGAGTCTTTTTTTTTTTTTTGGTGGACTGCGTGATTTCTCACAGGACGCAGGGGTCATGGAGCTCTGGGCGACAGGGAAAAGGTGAATGTCACTGACTCATTATTAAGGCTCCCCCTGAGATGAAGGCAGCTCGCCTCAGTGCTGACTCACTCTATAATACACACAGCCCCCACCCCCACCTCAGGGTTCCTGGGAATGCACTGAAAATCACACTTCCTTTTCTGAGTGTAAAGTGATGTCCTCATCAGTGCTTCATCAAGTCATCTTTTGTTCTTCTACTAATGTTTTTCTCTAACACAATACCATGCACATTCTATTATCACACTGATACAGTGTTATGTAAATTTACATGAAAGCTAGTCTAAATTGTGTAAACTGTCTAGACTTTGTGCCACAGATTTATTTTTCAGAGAACCAGGAGTGGAAAGTAACTAACTGGGAGTACTGCAAGAAGACATTTCAAGGACTTGTTCTTACTCACAATGACAATGCTAGCATGGTGATGCTAAGCGGGTATAATGTTCAGTATGATGCAGTTTAGAATAAGTTTTAGAAAGAGTTTAAAGAACAGCTGATAGGAATGTAATTAGTTGTCCAGCTATTTGGTCATAAACCAAAGTATTGAAAAAAAAAGAGAGTAAATTCGGCCAGACGATGACGCTAAAGAAAAACATCAGTGAAACACCAAAGGTGTTGTCACAGGACTGTGAATGTTTATCAGCTGCTGAGATATTTTTAAAAACTACAAAATGTAAACCAAGACGATGGAGTAAAAATCTGGTTAACCAAAAGTCACTGGGATTCAACAACTGGTTGATATCTGTACAAAATGTTGTAAATGTTGAGATGTTTCACCAGACAGGTAAACATGAAAACTTGAGAAAATAGTGGATCGGACATGGTAAAACTCATTCTCTGGGGACCACGGATCTACAAAATTTCATTGATTTTTGTGCTGATAATCTTTTCCCTCACAAATCTAGAACAAAATATTCACAGTGGTCACCCAGTGTTGAAGTGCTCTGAGAAGTTGTCAAAGTGCTACCATTGCACTTTTACTTTAGCAGTAGTGATTTTTATTCTGCTTCAGTAATAATTTAATGTCAAGTGAGATGTTGCAGCAGTACTAATGCTTGTGGCTTTCCACCTCTGTTACACAGCTGTTCATGGGAGGAGGAATCCAAGTATCACTAAGTACATAACTTTTTTAGTTCGACTATAAATGTTGGCTCGGCTAAGACTGGACTTTTACAAAGCATGTTAACACCTTAGTCTGGCTGAAATTAAAAATACTCAAAGTCAAGCTAACACACTGAGATAATGCGGTCGGACTCAGTTCTCGCCCTGGAAGTCGAACAAAATGCGTAAAAGAGGAAGCCGGTAACAACAGGCTAATTGCAGTAATGGTGGTGTCATCGCACCATAGGTACGAGGGATAGCATGAATCTCATTTGAATACAAATTACAGCGTACGGCACGTACGAAACATGGTCTGTGACGCAAAAGGTCAACCGGGCATACTTCCATCAATAAACCGATTAATTGGCGCAAATGTATACTGGGACAAGAACAATAGTCCAATTAAATCGCATAGTTGAGCTACAACCATAACGTGACTAAACTGGACATGTAAACATAGTCATTGTGTGCTTAAAGATGGAAGGGGTCCTCACAGGGGAATGTCTGAGTCTCTACATTAGCGATCAGTGCCTTATCTACCACCTTACAAACGGTCTCGATCAGCTGTAACCACATGCAGAAATGACATGAATCACAGAGACGAGGACGGTCTGGGGTCACACCGTGTGCTTATTTGGTAGGTAGGTACAGTAAGTTACATACATACATACAACATTTTTTTTCATAAACAGCAGTAAAGAGCAGTGCCAGGTCAAGACGAGACGGCTTGGAGGGCTAAGAGACACATGTAGATGAGTGTGTAAGGCATGAACTGGTGGTTCTGTACAGGAGAAGGGATCTTGTTGGGGGGGAGGTTTCTATCTCTCCCTCCTCGCTCTGTTTTTTTCTCTTTTTTCCCTTTTTGTCTGCGCTTCCGTCCGACTCATGTGTTGCACTTGCGCATGCTTGACCGCAGCATCAGCGTGCACTCCTGAGGGACTTCTGGGTTCTCAATCATGCGCTGCCACGCCCGCTGTTCCTCCCCGTATGAGTCCATCCAGTCCACCTCATTCCCATAGCTGTTGCCTTCAGGGGAGAAATAAACACTTCTTTTACTTTGCTGTAGCTACTGTAAAAAATATGCCTTGGTTCAACAAAAAAATAACACTTTGCATCAATCTTAACAAGTTATGCCAACTTGTAATGAAGTCCTACCAATGAACTACATGGAGTTTGGGGAATTAGCTTTTCCTTAACAATCAAATGCACTTTTAACTTCTAATTACTTGGAAGAATAAACACAAGTTTTTTAGTTTACTCAGGAAAATTGAGTTGCTCCAAATTGTTCTGTAATTTCTTACCTTATTATGGATGGAAGATTTTTTTTTTACGTTGACAACTGTTAAATATGCCTAATACTGGATGAAATGAGCAAATGCTTTACCACTTAAATCCCTACAAAAGAACCATCCACGGTCCAAGTTAATTGTGGTCAAAAAGTTTACCTGCAGTGGAACTACAAGGCTATATGTGAATAACTAAATATTTTTAAAAACATGTCAGTGAATGAATTTAGGCGACACAATGTAGTCAGGTAAACAGGTATATAAATAAGCACATTTAGCCATGCTTTTCATGAAAAACCATGTTTCTCTAAACAGATTTGTAAAATGAAAAGTAACATGCATTTAATTAAGCAGTGGTAAAAGAGCCCCTGAATTATTGAATCACTTAAGAGTGAATTTGAATAAAAGCCTACTTTGGCCTACTTTTAACATCTTATTTCAAATTCTGAGCAAGAAACTGACCTTATAAGAGATGAAGAATGCATGGAGATGCCTCACATACAAACATCTCTAATTTACATAATTCTGTTTTTTCCAACTGGCCCAGTTACACACACCTGTGCCAGCTCCCAGCCTGACTCCTCCCAGGAAAACATTGCTAGCCAGAGCCTCCTTGTCCCACACGGTGAGCTCCAGGCAGACGTTGTTGAGGTCTCCTGGTTGCAATCCGCAGTAGGTGAAGGTGTGGTTCCACTGTGGGTTCACTGTACGTCGCTCCACCGCTGTCTTGTGCTTGGTGGACTTGTTGCTGTCAGGGAGCAGGTACCTGGGAGAAGGAAGAAGAAGTACTTTTACTGCACGATATTAGGTTACTATTAGATAAGTGTTATGTAACTGCCAGGGAGCAGCTCACCCTTTTACAAAAGGATCAGAAGTTCCTCCAGACTTTACAGCGGTTAGATTTTTGGCTCCTTTAACGAGCAGCTCAACCATGCCCCCTTTAGGCAAAGTGAAACTACTCGTTTTCTTGCTCTTCAGTAGTCCTTTCTTCACTGAGAGGGGTATATGAATAATGAATAAATTATACACAAATGACATCTGAAAAATAAAGGTATTGAAAACAGTAACAGAATCAAAAACAAAATTAATCACAACTACTCAAAGGGATACTAAAGAAACTAAAAACACCAACTGGACAACACTGCTATAAAGAATAAGCAGATCTGTGAGAGTTATAGGCCAGGATTGGGTATATTATTGGATATTAGATTGGATATGTATTTTTGTTTTACATGTGGAGAGCAGTCCAGCAGCAGCACTCTACAATAATTCAAACTAAAATTCAGGGAACATCTAAATGTCTGACAGCACAAAAACAACAAGGTCAGATGGGCATAGAAGGCGTTGAATTTTATATGTTACTCAGGGATCTGGAAAAACTAACCATGTTAACAAGAAGTGACTCACTGGTGGGTCGACCATTATTACAAACTCATGATATGCAGCCAAACATTGCTCACACACCAAAAAGTCACTTTTTGGAAAACTAAATAAAATAAATAAAATGACCTACAAGAGATCTCGAATATTTCCATTTGATGGAAAAGTACAGTTATAAAAACATGAAATCTTGGGTTTGAGTTTTCCCCTTCACTTTTTGCACTTGTGTGGCTGGTTTTAATTGTAAATGGATTTTTTTCCATTTAATCTACACTTGATATCCCCCAATGACAAAATGAGGAGACATTTTCAAAAATATTAGTCATGAGTGAAAAAATGCAATCTCTCATTTACTATTAGTATTCAGACCCTTTGCTGCGGCACACCTAAATGTGGCCAGGTGCATCCTATTTGTTTTGATTGATTGAAGTCCACCTGTGGTAAATTCAACTGATTGAACATAGTTTAGATAAGTTCTTCCCCGTGTAGCGCCCACAATTCACTCTGCACTCGCATTCACAATGTCCTTGAATGGTTGAGCCAAAGCTGCAACATAAATCCCACAGAGCATCTGAGGAGAGACCTGAAAATGGCAGTTCACAGACGCTTCTCTTCAAATCTGACAGAGCTAAAGCAGCTCTGTCGGTAAGAATGGGATAAACTGCCCAAATCCAGGCGTGCAAAGCTCGTAGAGACTCACAGAAGACTGAGACCGAGAAGACTCAAAGCTGTAACTGCTGTGAAAGGGACTGCTACAGAGCGGTGATTTCATAGTCTGCATACTTTTGTAAATGAGATTTTTAAGCTGTTGATTTTTAATAAAGTTGCAAAAAAATACTCAAAACATGTTTTCACTTTGTCATTGTGTGTTATTGAGTGTTGACTGATGGGCAGAAACAACAACTGTGCAAAAAAGAGTGTAAACCTGATACAGAATAAGAAGAATGATTTGCGTTTCAAAAGAGAGCTGCATCTCTTTTGTATCCTGACAGTTTAATACACTGACTTGGATTATAATATATAATAGTAATCACAGTGCTGTGGTAGCATTGTCTGGAGAGTCATCTCTTGTCCAGCTGTAAATTGCTGTTTAATTCAGGCATCTGCAAGTGGACTCAGAGCTCAGTCAAGTGCGAGATGTGCAAAGGAGAAGTCCTGTTTTATGCATGTCTATGAGTCAGCATCTCAGAGGAAAGCAAAGCAATTTGGGTCGTCTAGTTTGTCTTCTGTCTTTGGACAATCTGCTTGATTGGTAACAGAACTGTGTGAACAGACCTGCAGCGTCATGGTACAAGTGATAGGATAACTGGAATTAGTCAAAGGAAACGCAATTCCTTGCGGTCAGGGAATTGCCATTACAATACCTTGCACTTGATCCAGAGGAAGCATTAGGTTCTTCTCTGCAGGTATATACTTCAACACGACCGTCAGCTCTCCTTTATACTGCATCATGGAGTCTACACTGCTCTCCACCTACACGAGCACCATTCGCAAACCTCTCAAAACACTTGTGTTGGTATGCAGTTGTGTAATAAAATGAAGAAGAAGATGATACCCTGTGCACATGCTGAATTTGGTTCCTACCTTTGGCTGCAGAGCATACCACTCCTCTATCTGGGAATCAAACTCCCAGGTGTCAAAGGTCAGCTCCACCTCTCCGAGGAAGCTGTTGTGTCCAAAACGGTCATGGTGCCACACGGAGACCTGTAGGGTTCGTGTCTCCAGCTGGGAGTGGCTGATCACATACTACATGACGCAAGGAAAAAAAAAGAATTTTAATAATGAAGAGTTTTGAATTGAGATACATTAAGGTAGACTTCATAGAATAAACACTAAAACGTTGGGGCCAGTTGAGTTTTTAAGCCACTGACCCTCAGATTCTCGTTGAACACAGGGTTAATGGTGTTGGTCTTAATGCTCGTCTTCCTCTTGCTCTGTCTGGACATGTCTGGCAGCAGATAAGTCTTCACATAGCTGCCATGAGAGCAACACAGTGACTTAGTCGTGCTCTATAGGAGCTCCATAAGAGCAGAACATTATTATAGCATTCTTGCCAAATCAATGAGGTATTTTTGATGGCGGTGTCAATGTAAAATGTGTGCACACTCTTACGCGTCCGTGCGTTGCCTCCTTTCGTCTCCCATCGCCAGGTTGTGACACTCTTTGACCAGGACGTTGAGAGCACCAGTTTTGTAGCTGTAGCTGATGTTTAGCAAGATCTCGCCACTCACCCTGGCGTTTCCATAGTCACCAGTCTCACTGTACATGCTCATCATGCTGTTTATACTGCTCTGTTAGAGAAACAGACAGAGATGTGGGGGGATGCGGTCAAAGGAGGAAAAGCGATTTGAAGAGGTGAAGAAAGAAAAAGCAACACGCAAGGGAGAGAAACATGGAGAAAACTTAAGTTTGACAAAGTGCTGATGAAATACAGCAGAAATGAAACATTTGCAACCCTTTATGAGCATGAATGGAATAAAATCTGTGGCGATATGTGAAAGAAAATGTTATGGGTCATCATTTCTCATACTGAAAATTCGTTAAATGGACAAATACACCGTAAGATTAAGAGTCAGACTTGCACTATTGAAACTTTTACATCATTGGATCCCAGAAGTTTATATACTGAAGACTTTAAAGATTCAGCAGCCTGCTGGGCATGTAAGGCAGATGTGAACATACTTTTCTGACAAAGAGCACTACTCACAGCGATGCCTCACTAGCTAAAGAAAGGTTAAAAATAAATAAATAAATAAATCATGCAATGTTGACCAAAATCCCACATTTCTGTAAGAAGATCCCCTGTTATATTCTGCATGTAACAGGTTTGCAGTTAGTATTACGTCCAGAAATTTAAATATTATGTGTTTCTGGGCCCAGAAAAAGCATATAAATGTATCTGTAAAGCAGTGGGAGTATTGACGTCTGTGTCTGCACCTCCTGAGTTCCATAGATTACCAAATTAAAAAGTAAAAAAATTTGTAAACACAACAATCTGGAGACCTTGAATACCACATTTGTCCACCTCATACTGTGGACCTGTAAAAACCTATTTCATGAACAAAAGACTCCAAACCATGACAACCACAGCAGGTAATTATGTCTGCAACATTTGTCGGGAAGCAGGCAAACAATGACTGTTCTTGCTCTGGAGAGGATATAACTGGTATAATCCTCTGAAAATAATAATATTCCTGTCCAGGGAGTACAGAAGTCAAGGAGGCAGAATTGAGGCATACTGTGCTTCGTCTACTGAAAAGTCTACCTCATTTGTTTCCTGCAGGGATCCATTGTGATAAATGACTACTGTAAATTGAAGGGCTTAGACTTAATGGAAACAGATGTAGCTAAAATCACATTAAACCAACTGGGATGGGCACAAACAGAAACAGGCACACGCACGCACACACACACACACACACACCGAACATGCAGGCATAAAGGTATATACAGGGACAAAATCCATACATGTTATCGAATGTTACATGTAATGTTTGTGCGCTGCTGCTGCGCCTTTAATGTCCTGTAATGCAGTGGTAAAAATAGATCATGTGCACAATTGTGGAAGAGGAGACTCACAGTCTCAGCATCCGAGTCGGGGACATTGAGGTACCCCCATCTTCTCTCTGAGCCAGGAGTGGAAGACTGATACAAGGATGGAAGGAAGGAAGGAAGGAAGGAAGGAAGGCAGGAAAACAGGACAAGGAGCGAGAGCTGAGCTTTTTTGATTTGTTAGTGATAGAGGCAGACCCCAAGCAAAGACCCCACCCCCCGGGCCCCTGAGGAGGAGCTGCAGAAGCCCCCATCTCCAGCAGCACAGCTAGAAACCACATTATACACAGTTACCATGGTGATTATCAGGCGAAAACCAAAGAGATTACAACTCATCTGGAATTGGCTGTGAAATCGACATGGACGCACTGGACACACGCATACACACACATACACACAGAGAGCGCAACAGTCGGAATGAGGGACACATGCACTTCCTCCATGAAGCTTACTATTTTTATAAAATTAAAATGTTTTCTTATTCTTCTAATATACGTATGTATATTTGAATCAGTCTGTCCAGAGTGACGTCTGCCTTGAAATTTTGTTAAGACATTCATGGTCCCCAGTGGATTGATGCTCAGGACTTTGGTCTGACCTTTCCTCTAGTCTAACCATGAGTTTGTGAACATTTGGTGGTTAATAGAAAGTGATTTTGATCAATGTACAGCCTCACAGAGCTTGGCTGGAGACTCTTAGGTCATCTCAACCTCAGATCATTGGTCAAACATACAAAGGCTTCTCTAAAGCTTTAAAGACACTAACAGATAATGGAAACTGTGGTATAAAAATAAATGCCATTAGCACCACTTCAGCTGGGCTTTCATTATCCACCCAAAACCCTCCATGAAGTGAATCATGGAACAGCAAGTATATCTTATTCAATAACAGACTCAGCTGTCTGCATAATGTCCCTCATCACCTCCTTCCACTTCCATTCCTGCCGTCAACAGCAGCTCAGTGACGGCGGTTATGAGATGACATAAGTGTGACAGGCAGGACATCTGTCTTGTCTGTTTACCTACTTGTATATGCACTTGTCGGATTGCACACTTTCACAGACACACAAACAGACACCACTAAAGGCGGTATTAGTCACGAAGCAAGACCGTTATTTAGGCCATTTGAATAAACTGGATATATTTATAGTTGACGGGGGTGTCATTACATGTGCGAACAAGTCAACTTTGTTCAAGGCCCAAGTGTAAATATGGTAAAGTCCACTAAAACGGGTAATTACAGTATTTAATATGTGTGATCACATTGAATTTAACCAGGAAGATAGCTTTGGTTTTATGAGCTCATGTTTTTTGAGATATCCATCATTTCTGCCTCCAACCCAGATGTCAATATGTGGTGTTTATGGGATTGGAAGCTTACATGTAGTTCACCACCTTCCAGGGTCAGTGTCCCTGTCAAATCTTGTCAAACAACAGCACATCTCAAAGGACCGACTGTATTTGTCCTATCCAACAGAGACTGTTTCTGGAAAGGGATGTTGCTGGTGAAACTTCAGAAATGCCGTCAGGGTCTGTTGTTCTTATTGTCATACATGGTGCAGTAAATTTTTCATTGTCATACTAGAAGTCAAGTTGGTTTATGTAAATTTAGCACACTTCTTAAGTGTGCCGCTTTTACTTTGCTACAGGTGTTCATGGCATGAGCCCCCCCCAGCCAGCCCAATAGTTAGCACTATGTTGACACAGTCACTAGACACTTGAGCATACAGTCGTGACTCATGCATCATGTGATGTGGGCGTATGTGTGCGTGTGTATACAGCATGTGCATGTACATGTTTGGACTGTATATGAGCATACAACACTTTCCGGAACCCATTTTTTCCATATTTTGGTGTTTGTACTGGCTTTAACGTGGGTGTTACCGTTGACACTGCGATGCTGAGGCGTTGGCCAGGGGTCTTGCTGTGGGCCGACATCAGGGCATCGATATCTTCCTCCACATCCTCATCAGAAAACTCCTGCGGACGACAGCATTCAGATTTAATCAAAGGGGAGGACGGCATCTGGGAAGCTGACCAGCGCGTCTTTGTGCTTTACACTGTTTTGTTGGGGGGGGTTGCCACACAGTAGCTCTGTGTGGGTGTATGCAGCCTCAGCTTCTATAAATTCAATCAGACAAGTCAGAACAGAGCGTGGTAATTTGCTTACTCTTTTGTCACGAGCAAAATCATGTCACTGGGTTTTACAGTAAACTTGTGAACGTGAATGACAGAGTAGTTTTCTGTTTAAATGTGTGTGTGTGTGTGTGTGTGTGTGTGTGTTTGTGTTTGTGTGGCCATGTGCTTGTGTTTCTGAACACTGAGTAAACACAGAGACAAAGCAGCCCTATAACGGAACTCCACCTGGTTTCAGCCTACAGCCGTTTAGATGTTTGTCTTTGAAGTGAGCTCTGAAGTGAAATTAACATTCAGTCCCACATCTGATGCGTCATCTTCAACCGCAGATCCACAGCTTTATATGGACATTATGGATAGTAAATTAAATGTGTGGATTTAAAATGGTCCGCGTAAAATTTCCACTCAAAGCTTTTGCTGGTATTGGAAATCTGTGGTGAAACTGCTGCAGACATCAAATATGTGACCTGTGTGTGTGTGTGTGTGTGTGTGTGGGGGGGGGGGCAGCTGAAGGAGGAAGAGGGGATGAGATAAAACAAACGCTGCTTACTGCTTCGTTGAGCCCGGGGACCGAACGGCTTCTGAGACTGAGGGTTTCGTCACTGTTTGGTTCAGAACCTGGAGCTGATAGGTCCATCTCTGAGCGACTGTGATCTGGCAGAGGGAGAGAAGGAGAGGGAAACGAACGGGGGGACACAAAGGGGGAGGAGGAGTGAGAGACAGAAAGAGAGAGAAAAGAAAAATAGCAGTTTCAAAGATGCTGTTTGAAGAGAATGAGGGACCAGAAGGCAAATACTGAAAAATAGAAGCAGACAGTGCAAGAGAGACAGGAGAAACTAATGAGCTGCACCGTGTTATCCTGCTTAGACAATGTGATCATGTATATGTGTTAAGGTCCTGTAATAATAATAACAATAATAACAACAAATTAATTTAGCACCTAATGTGTAAGGAATGCAGCTCAAAGTGGTTGACATTTGGACTCCCGGCATCCTATTTCATTAGGCTCATTCGAGTTGAGCACAACGGGGGGGATGGGGGGGACATTAAGCTGCAGGTTCCTTCACAGTATCGACATGAAGACACAGAAACACTCACATCCCTGCTTCTGATTTCATCCATTCCTTTACAGTTTTACTTTTGTGGTTTTTTTTTCAAAAAAGCTGTTTGTTTAAACACATGAGATGTTAATTATTAAGACTCAGAGCTCAAAGACATTTTTTTTTCTTTACCGTAACTGTTCTCCCCGTTTCCAGTCTCTATGTAAAAGCAAATAATCGCCTCCGGCGCTCTAGCTCAATGCTTTATATATACACACACACACACACACACACACACACAAGGATTGACATCATCTAACTCTCCCTACAGAATTCAGTTAATCCTACATTTGGAGGAAAAACAGAGAAAGAGGAAAGTTGAGTTAGCCTTTTTAAATTAAAACTAGAGAGGAGGAGAGGGAAGGAGAATAAATAAGTGTCTATAAGCTTTCAGCAGGCAAATCTGGGTTTAAAACCACATGACGCAGCTTCACAATTCAGTCTTGTCTGAGATTTTGAAACAGTCCGAGGGACAAACTGTGTCAACTGTGTAGTTAGGTACAAGCCTGTCAGTGAAATTTTTGTCAGGACTTTAAAATCTTGTTGGACACATCTGTGGATGCGAGTGGAGATCCTCTCTCAGCAGCTCCGTTCCAGCAAACCCGCACCTAATCGGAGGCACTTTAAAATCTCGACACGCTTCTGAGCAGCTGCTAGGAGCGAAGATAAAGGGTCTGACACCGAGAGAGACAAAGTGGAGGAGATTATACCTTTTTAAAAAAAGGAAGGGAGAGTTCCTCAAATAAAGGAGACCAGCAGAAACGGATCAGGAGCAATAGTTAATAGTGTAATTTGTGCCACCCTGACATTTAGTGCATGGAATAATTTGTTCCTATACAAGATAGTTGAGAGTTTTTTACAAAGTCCTGATTACACCATCTAATGTCACCTCTGATACAAAAATGCTGCTTCTAACACATCTTCAAAACTGTAACTCAGATATCGAAAACGTTTGCTTGTGCGAGCTGTGAAGTCGCGAGACAATGGCAGGAGTGAAGTCACTTCATCGGGGAGGGCGAAAAAACACGGAGACAAAACAGGAGTCGTGAGTTGTAATGGAGATACCTGATGAGACCGAGGCCCTCGACACAGAAATGGTGGGAGCGTCAGAGTTCGTCGGGTGATCGCCTATAGCTTTCTTCTCAGGGCCGCTGTCGCCGGAGCGTACACTGGCAACGCTCTCTGCTCCATCAGGCTGTTTGCAAACACAAATACAGACAAGGAAACCATTAAAAGAATATTTTAATGCAGATAGTCCCAAATCCCATGTTACTCTATGTGTGCGTTTGTGTACACATTGCTGACCCTAACCCTCCGGTTGTCACTAGGAGTGGACGATCTGTCTGGAGTTTGGGATTTCAGGTTGTTGGGTACTGTGGGCATCCCTGACGACTCCAAGGCCATTGCACCACCCCTGAAAACCAGAGAAAATAAGTACTTAGCTCCTGTGAATGTTCCCTCATCATCAGTTTAAATCATGAACACTTGAAAAAACAACTGTACAATGACCAGCCATGTCACTGCTGATCAGTGTAAAAAAACAAGTCAAAACAGTTTCCAAATCTGTGTTAATGTGAACATTTGAAGAGCTATAATATAAAACTGATTGTTTCTGTGTGAGTGCATTACTTCCAAGTTTCCTTTCATTTCGAAGTTAATGACTGCACGACTGCATTTTGAAAATAGAGACTGACATGATGACACTTTAGAAGTTGGTGTTGGTGGGCACCTGTTTAGGCGTGGACTCGGAGCAGAGCGGACGCTTTGAGCGTCTCCGTCCGAAACAGATTTGACGCTGGCGCTGTCGAGTCCGTTCTCTGGCTTCAAGGTGGGACGGATGCCTTTTTTGTCCAACTTCATCCTTCTACACACAAACACACACACACACACACACACACACAAAGGGGAGTCTGTAATCTGTAAACTGGAGATAAGCTTCATGGTCCCCAGGGGTTGAATCATTTTGACTAGTGCACTGACTTTTCTTCTCATGCCACCATTGTTTATCACTAGTCTCCTTTTTATCTGCAAGGCCCCTTTGTCTGAAACACTCTGATGCCTTCAGGAAACATTAGTGTGGCCGAGATGTGGAGCGATGTTAACTGACACAATCCAATTACTGTTGTGTTGCTTTGCCAAATGTACTTTAAAATGCATTCAGGTTCTCATAAATCAAATGAGCATCCACTTGATCTTTTCCAAAGCCTTTTGTGCTGAAACGAGCCCTCAACACACTGCAGATTTCTTATAAAATCCTGTCCACGCTCTGCCACTCCACATATTTAATGAATCCACTGAGTAACCCCTATTAAATTCATAATAAGTATGTATTTGCATGAGCTTTTGCTCTATGTTCACAGCTTACCCTTTCCTCCTGACACCGTCCACAGCGTTGAGTATTGCACTTCTTTTAGATCTCGGTGTATCAGGTCTCTCTGACTCAGAAGGGGCTGATAGGTTCTCTGTAGACTTCTTGTCTGTGACTTGTGATCACAAACATCAACAGGCCATTATTAATACAACCAGCATATACCCTGCACAGGAAAACCTTTCCATCTGCTCATTCGTGAAGTTATCCAATCAGCCAATCAGGAGCCACAGCATGAATGTGCAGCTGACAAAATCTGCAAAAGGTTTTGAGAGCAGAACTACGTCCTACCCAGTAATAGTAAGGTGTTCCTAATGAAGTGCTTGGTATTCATTATCGTTTGGGTTGCAGTTCTGAGTACACCAGTGGTGAGACTCACGGGTTGGGCTGCTCAGAATCGTCTGCTTGATCACGTCACTGCTCAGCACTCCCTGCTCGAAGCGTTTGGACCGCTCCTCCAGAAACCACTCTCCTGTCACCACCTTCAGCTCCCTGCAAACCCACACAGTCCAGAAGCTCTTACTGAGGAACTCAACTGCTCAAAACACCAGGTCAACTCACACTGGTAGATACTGAAATAATATGCAGTCACCATATTAATGCTATGTTAACTGCTTTGGAAATAACAACTGTCAGTGAGACCTGGCATTGTAAACAGACATCAAAGAGATGCTGATACATCTCAAGCAGAAGAAGTTTAGATTGTACAGTGAAAATGACTTGGCCTCCATCTTTTCATGACGAGGAGGAGGCCCAACACCTGAACACATCATTTGCAGAAAACCACCACGTAACTTCAAGGGACATCTCAATACAAAACAACCCTCATTTAGCATTCATTTAGCCTTACTAACATGGAGTGTGTATGCATATAAAAAAACTGGTATAAACAACACTGATAAACAGTGCCAAAGTGTCCTGCTTCCTTTCAGCCTTGAGGAAGATCCCACCACTGAAACACCTGGGGCCCTCATAGACAAATTGAGACAGATGTGGTGTCATCAACCACCAAAGCTAAACCATCTGGAGTCTATTCCTCTTCCAAACACTAAACACCATTCTGGTCCCCCGAGGGGTCACACTTACGAGATCTTGGCACAAACGTTGCACTTCCACTGTCGTCCGCTGGGAGCTGTGATGCGACATTCGTTGCAGACACGCAGCTGACAGTCCTCGCAGAGATCTCCACGGTCAAAAATCAGGCCCAGGGCCTTCAGGCAGCGGGCGCACTGTCGCTCCCCCAGCTCCTGTGGCCGGCGGGAACCCTTTCGTTTGATCTCCAGCAGCTCATTCTTCAATTTCCTGAATAAAGGGGAACAGGTAGAAGTGATATTCAGAAAAAGTCAGAGTGAGATGAAAATGAAATAAAGTGTTGTGACAGTGATCCAGAAGTTCTCACCGTATCCTCTTCTCCTCTCGTTTCCTCAGTTTCTCGTCTTTCTGCAGCACCTTCAGGATCATTTCTCTTTCATGCTCCAGCAGAAAGGAGAGGTTCAGATCCTCCGGGACCTGCTCCATTGATCCCTCAGTTAGAACCAGGCAGTCAAAACAGCCAACAAAGATGTTGCATGAGGGGAGTCAGAAAGAGCTACATCATGATACAAAGTGATCCAGCTTCTGTTCGGCTAACGATCGGGATGTTGTTCTTCTGCCTTCTGCATAGTCTGAACTGCCCAGTGCCCCTCCAGCGTTTCTTCCTCAGACCTTCTGCCTCTTGGGAAAGCCAAAATGTGATGGCCACTTTCAGGAATTCTGGACAATGTCAAACAGACACGAGCAAAGATCAATAAAATCCATCTGACATTAATAATTGAAATGGATGGAAGTCCATGTTCATTTGCTTGTCTTCTGGCTAGTGTAAAATGAGCTAATTAAAACAGGACAATGATTTGCAGGATGAAAGGCGACGCACAAGTAATTGGTAGACGTTTGACAGCTCCACAGCAGCTCTACAACATCCCAATTAGGCTCCAAGCCTGAAATTTCTCTTCAACATTTTTTTCTTTACCTTGCATTAGCAAAGCCCCATCTTTCCTTGAAATTCACGACCAAGCTTGAAATAATTATCACACACAATTAGCACACCTCCATGCCAATGCACACAGCTTCATTACTTTCCTTTGGCAGATGTTTTTGCACAGAGAGGCATGTCTCAAGGGACTGCAAAGTCCGTCTGTCATTCGACCACTTTGGTTCCAACTGACATGGCTCATCGACTGTGGGGAACTGCCTGGGATATTCATGGTGCCTAAAGACAGAGCTTGTGGATTTTGATGGTGCCCTGGGGTTAACTTTTAAGGTTTTCAGTGAAACTACTGAATGGATTGTCACATAATTTGAGATCAGTACTCAAACACACTGACATACGGCAAGGAGGAGCCAGGCATCGAACCAACCCTACAATTTGTGGCTCCAACACCTGATTATGATAAATGGTGCTGAGTGTAAAGTGATGAAAATGTCAGTACAGTGGAAATGGTGAATGGCTCTGATTTCTTCTGATACCTCTGCAAGATACTGAGAGAAAATGATGCATTTGAATGGTAAACATGAACAGAGAGAGAGAGAAATTCTCCATCTCGCTGCACAAATAAACCACTGTGAATAACCTGATTTGCACAAAATGAGCTTCCTACACTGTCAGAAAGCCATGACTAGCAAAAACTATTACAGTATATACAGGGTTATATGAGGTACTGAGGAGGGGGACAAAATTCTCTCTGGTGTTTGTGGAAATGAAGTTGGGAAATAAAAAATGTAATGGAGTGGAGGGATCTCTGTGAGCCTACACCAGCCTCCTTCAGTCCTTATTCATTACCGTCTCTTTCATCCTCGTCCTTTCTTCTTCTCTCGCCTCTTCCCCTCACTTTACATGAATTAGCACTAATGAACCGGCAGACATCGTCTCAGCTGCATTTGCAGCCAAAGGCACACGGTGACATCAGTGATTATAGCATTTTAAACCGAACTGCAGCTGCACCGTAGCTGATGAAGAGATTTTCCTTCACCTGCAAGACGTGAGGAGGAAATAATGAACGCATACGGATACTTCTGCAGTTATCCAGATATGTTTTGCTCCGTTGCACACCCACATCACGCAGCAACTGGCCAGCTGGTCAACAGAACCACTTGTGTCAACATTTGGACAACACGGTTATCTTCAAACTGAGAAATATAAGTCAACCATCTGGGTTAATAAACTGTATAAGCACATCCTCCACTGTAGATGATGAAATGACAATGAGTTATTATTGCATCATTATTATTATTGTCATTGTTAAAAAGCACAGAAGATCCTGGGGCCAAGAAACTGTGCCACATCATCTCTCATGACCCATCATGACTAATACTTGGAGGACCATCAGTGAAGAGAAACAAATATTTATCTGAGCTTCTGTAATATTACAGTTGTGTTGTGAGACAGCAACACGATCTCAGACTTTGCACTGTGTGCTGCAGTAGGCGTAGTGTCCTGACGCCGCCCTCCCTGAGTACACACAGCATTCCCCCCGCCGCTCTATCTGCCCTGAGCAAACACTGAGCGAGGAGACAGTAAAACTTTGGCTCCCGAGCCGAGGAAGTGCGCTCACACCTCGGCCCTGCAGTGATAACGTAGCTCAGGAGGACAGCGAGGTGACTCACCGCTCTCTCAACGCAGCGCGGGGAAGGTTTTCGTCCTTTCCGCCATTCGCAATTAGTGCGCTCTACCTGGACCACCTGGCTACTAAGCCACGATGAGGTCATCTTGGCGTTTTGTAACTGTGGCATTTTACAAGCGGCAGAATCAATCTGCCACTTAAAGACCACAGGTGAGCTGGGAGCAGCTGGGCACCAGCTGGCAGCACAGCAAAGTAGGTGAGAAATGAACTCGGGATAAACACTGAATACAGTCTCTGCTGAACATTCAGCAACAGGACTGAGGACACATAACTCTGAAGTCAGAAACAAAGGCCACATGCTGCCTCAGACCTTCAGCGTTTTCATCTCAGTCCTGAAGTATATTGTAGTTCCATACTGGACTGTTCTTCTGGAAGGAAAACCTTCCTATGTAAACAGTTTCAATGGGAAAGACTGATGCCAGATGAGTCATTTTATTTTATCACCTTCTGATATTACAAAAAGGTCCAGCCTTTTTGTTTTATACGCTGGGTTGTGTCTGGGCTTTGGATGAAAGCACTCTTTAAATAGCAGCCTTGTCAGAAACAACAGCTTCGTCGTAAACGGGCCAGTGTCCTGATCAGTTTTCTCTCTGGATTTTTCAATCTGGAAATATTCACGATGTAACGTCATGCTTGTTTTCCCCACTTTGTCCACATTTGTTCTGCTCCTTTGATTAATGCAACAAACATCTGTCCTCCCCAGGTGTTTGTTCCTTTGTGTTTGCTGAAAATGTAATTTAACCGAATAAAAGTTGTGATGCTGGAAAACTCTGCTGGAGTCTGGAACTCAGCACAGTACGGCTGGTTTCACTGGAAGATGTGATTTGTTCACATTAAGTGGCACGAAACACAATATCCATCCGGGTGTACGCCCACGTCCAGTCGCAAAGCAGCGAGTGAGAGAACCGTGCCCATCCCCTGTATCTCTGCCTCCTGGTTTCATCTGACACTCCCCAGTGAAATTTTGGGCTTGGTGAAGGAAACGTGAAGCAACGTTTTCTCCTTTTTTCAGTCTGGTGTGTGATATATTTTCTTTTTTCCTCATGTCCTCCTCAAACTGAAAATTCATCAGCTTCAGCTTTTAGCCTTGGTATTTCAGCGAGAGATCTCGTTCTGCCTTAAAGATGGTAAATAAGTCATAAAGTGGTTGGTTCACCTTGTATCAGCAGATTCATCATCTCCTGGGGGGGCGAGGTTTTTCCGGATAATTTCCCCTGATGCTCCACTGTCCAGCACTACCACACAATGCTTAAATAGAGGCTATGAAGAGCAGCAAGGCCAGATCATTAATAAGATATACAAATTGCAAGTTCCATGCAACAGACAGCAATGCGAGTCTGTTAATGATTAATCTGCCTTGATGTTTTTCTTTAGGAACCTGCAGCCTCTACGGCACTGTGGCTCTGTTCTTTTGTTTTACTGTATAAACCGAAATCCCCCTGTGGGTAATTGACAGGATGCTGAACGTTTTCCTCTTGAATCATTAATGTGACACAGATGGCAGCAGACAGCGATGACGAGTGGCGGAGAGCGTCTCTGGTGACCACTGAACCGCAGGTCACTTCGACTGAGACGGAGACCCCCTTCTGCCGGCTGCAGCCAGAAGATGACACAGGGCTTTTATAGAGGACACACACACACACACACACACACACACACACGTACAATTAGATGCTCCAAGTGTAGAAAGCATTAACTGTTAATCAGTAAAGGTCAATAATGACTTCAACTTCTAACTTCACAGCAGCTTACATCGGTGCCGTGACACACAGCGAGGAATATTAACATGTATCACTGTCTTAGCTGCTATAACATGTAGGGGCTCGGTGCTTCCCCTGTATTTATAGTCACCAATCATCATCCATGCATATGCCACATTAGCAGTTTCTGACTTGTATGTACTCATCACATCACATCTATTGCCCTGTTGTCAGCGCAAAATATTTTGAAGCCTCAAGAAAACTCTTTCCCGCTTCTGCCATCGAGCCCACATGATGCGAACACAGTATCCGACTTTGACTGGAGCAAGACGCTCCTTGTCACAGAAAACTCTCCCTGTGTTTTCGTCTCCTGTGAAAGGCAGAATCACACAAGGCAGCAGAACAAACTGGACTTTAAAGCCAGGCAGGGTGTTAAATGGCCTGACTCATTTATTCAAGCAGTTATTCAAAGGGGAAATATTATCACTAGGGTGACAGATGTAGTGATGATCAAAGCGCAGCAACACACCCAGACATAAAATTCAATCGCTTTTCTATGTGAGAAGACGAGATGAAGCACAAAGCTCTTGAGACGGATTTCTGCACATAAAACCCAGAGAGGCAGGCCAATCAAATTTATAGTATAGTGAGTCTATAAAAGTGTGCCACCAGACTCAAATGGCTCTTTATAGAGTAGAAGGCAAATGCACAGTATTCTATTATAATTTATTGTCTTTTACAGCTGAGTGGCGTGCATGACAAAGATCCACACGTACACTGTTGTATCTCAGAAAACAGTTTCCTGCTCTCACTGCTTATCTCAACTTGAAGGAAATGAAGCAGATGACATTCATCCTGCTATCTCAGCCGCGCAATCTCCCCCTGCATGTAATCCACTTCCTGAGGTCGGATGCGGTCCTGTGTTCACAGCGAGGTGAAATCAATAGGCAGCCATCGTCCTCGCACAAACCGCAAGTTGAGAGCCGGCGTGCTGGGGGCGTTGGGGAGACTATAGAGAGGTTTGCTGCAAAGAGACGCTGGATGGCTTTGGCCCACGGAAGCAACGATACATGACGTGTTTGTCCGTGCGGAAAGTAACCCTGCCAGTGTGTGTGTTAAATTTAAGTGGTGACCTCTTGTCTTTCTCTCAGACACAAACACACACACACACACAACATCCCAGGGCAGATAGCATATCCGCACCACTGCAGTGCACTAATGATTCCTTTCCCCTGCCTGGAGACCTGTCCACGCCACTGCCAATCAAGAGGTGGATCTGTCTGCAAACATACATGTCACTCCACATCCTCTGGACCCTCTGAGAGTCAATAACTCTGCTGAAACACCCCCCTGTCATGGTTTGTCATTCAGAATCCAATTTGAAACCTTAATTACTCTGTTGGCTTAAAGGTAATGAAGCAACATTAGACACCGATGTGAATAACTCGCCTCAGTCAAGCCCCACACATTGCATAATGGCGACTAGCATTCGGTGCTTCTGTCTCTGAATATGATAGGGGAAGGAGAAGTCAAATTGCAGTGAAGAGAAAGACAGCTCTGACCAGAGCGGCAGCCATCAGACTGTGTTACCACAGGAGAGGAGAATGATTCTGTAAAGGCCGACACATTGCTTGAAAAATATCAAATGTCTGAAGGCAAAAGTGTCATAGGTGTTCCGAATGGCCAGGGTTGAAAAGGCTCCTGCTATAGAGGGGGGGGCACAATAATCACTCAAATGGGGATAACAACACTTATAGTGCTGCACTCGTTTGTACACAAGGGACAGAAAGTAGTTGTGTGGATAGAGAGGCTCAGAAACGTTAGAGGAGATGTATGTGAATGCAGGATATGCACCGCTTTGACGACGGGCTCCGACCTTGTTGCTCCCCACAAGGACTTTTTTTCTAAACTGCAGCCTTGCCGGTTTTTAGTTAAGAAAATAATCTCTGTGTTTGACCGCCACCATTGTTTCAGGCAGCTCCTGCCAAACCATGACTAACATTTGAACCCTTGCGGCCACGGAGCACATGTCACTGCCACCGTTAGGTTAGAGCTCCCCAAGGAGCCGCTGTCAGTAACGACCTGTCAGGCCTCCACCGCTCCCTGCAGGGCTCAATGGAGCAGAAAATGGGAAAAACAAACCAGAAGAGTTCGTGCCTCTAAAAATGGTATCCAGAGCACCCCTACCATTACCCCTCCCATACTCGCTACACTCCTCCTTCCATTTTCACCTTCACTGAACTCTCCAGTGTTATTCTTATCTGGTCGCTGCTTATTGTCCTCGCATTGATGGGTTGTTTGTGTCATTTCACCCGCTAATTAAGATGAAAGGGCAGCATGGACTCACGGAAAAGGCTGCCACTCCTCCACAACAGACCAGCGGAGAAAACAACCAGCCCGAGACACAAAACGAATGATGGTTCGGTCGGTTGTTTTGTGTTATTTGGTGTGACTCATGGGGGGAAAAAAGACTTCCAGGAAGAGAAAAGGAGTAGAGGGGTAAAGTTGAAGTGCTCTGACCTTGATATATTTGTTTTTCATCCCTTTGGAAGTCGTAGCACATCTTAAAAACACAGCACAGTGTGACAGGAATGCAGAAAAGGAAAGTTCAAGGCTTTTCTCCTCCTCGTTTAGCAGATAAAACACAGAGCAAACAGAGCAATAATTGCGTGATCACTGTTTCGTTTACGCTAATGTTTTTCCTGAGCTGGAAAAGCAGCGACGTGTGACAAACAAAGAGCACTGACTCACAACATCATTTCTACATTTTGCAGTCTTTGGTTCTTTGCGCAGTGCAGAGGAAAACAAGACGAATCAGACCCCAGTCAAACTAAACTTCAAACAGCACAGCTTTCAAACATCTCCAGTCACATTAGCAGCTCTGACTTGTGCTTCTAGCTGACACATGACGGCACGCTTACATGCTGAGGTTTAGCAGGCATAGCATGTAGTATGTTTGCCATCTTTGCGTGATGCTGATGCGAGCATTAGTTTTTCTCAATGCCACTTATCACAGAGCAGACACGACCTTCCAGTGAGACAGGTGACAAAATATGACACGCTGCGACCCTCGTTCTCTCAATTTTCATTACGATCAGCTGTTCTCATGTCCGCGGTGTAGAACAGGCACATTTATTCAGCCAAACACTGCAGTGCAAATGGTCCGGATTCCAAGCCATGGTCTGGCACTGTTTAGGCTGATGATAGAAACTGTGAGACGGCTCCAAGTGCAGGCAGCCAGGCAGTCACACACACACACACACACACACACACATGCACAGTGAAAGCTGAAATCTCGAGTCTGAGGGAACCAAATCATTGCCAAAACTTTACTCTTACTGTCAGTAAAAAAGATGCTCGTAAACAGATCTCTACAGAACTCTGCCAGAGATGTTCCTCAGATAAAACAAATAAGGATTAAATGTCTTTGCTCTTTTATAACATGCGCCTTTCAGGGACCCCCCCCACCTTTGTGTTGAATTCCATGCTGTTACTATGAGCACTTAGAGAAAAAGGGGATGAGAGGTTTTTAGATTGAGGCAGGATCTTATTAACCCAGTTACAGTCATGGCCTCTGCTTCTTCCCTGAGACAGAGAGAGAGAGAGGACATCCCCCCCCCATTCACCAACATGTCTGAATATTTCATAGCACTCCATTCCTGTTTAACTGCTGCTTGCTAGGCACATTTCACCACATTCTTTTCAAAGCACCTCTTCCTAATGGAGCAAAGGGAATCCTCTTAAACATATATGTGTGTATGTGTTCAGAGCACTGTGACCACTAATCAGGGTGGAACAACTGAGGACCATGTCGTAAAGATGAGTGGATCCTAATTATGATTAAGATTGGCTGTTTCAATACACTGCCAAGCTGAAACATTAGGGAGACAGATGCACAATGGAATTCAGTGTTTGGAGGACAGATGGGAGTCTGGGCTGACCGAGCCTCGAAGTACATATCGATGTATAAATGTCTTTCAGCGAAGGCTCAACTCAGACAGGCGGACCTTGAATCCTCCACATTTGCAGCACTCATTGTTTTTAAAAGCACTTACTGAATTTATCTGCAGTATCAAATAAAAAAGAAAACATCAGCCGCTTGATCTTTCTTTTCACTCTTTTCTCTATTTTCAGATGTCAAATTTATTTATTTCCTCAGAGTCACGGTAGCGGGTGAATTTCAGCTGGTCGTGACATTCAATCAGATACACTACTTGTGAAACTAAAACTCTAAACAACAAAACACTTTCAGTTCCACGTGGCGGCTCTCAGCATCCCACACATTTTTCAGAAAATCTGGACTATGTGTCAAAACACCCGTGGCATAAACAGAGTTGACAGAAAGGGCATCCTGATCCATGAGCCAGAGCCAGTTACTGAACTATCACGTAAAGTGTCTTTTTAAAGTTCAGAGATGCTTCAGAAAACTGGACTCGTCAATTAGCTGCTTCCTCTGCAGCACTTTCTAATGAGGCAGCATTTATGAAGTCTTAACTGTAACTAATGGCTTTATTAATGGTTATTAAATCCTTTTCTAATGGCTTTACAGCTCAGTTATATAAGCAATGAATAAGAACAAATTTAAGATTAAGGATGGTTTACGGTACAATTGTACTTATTAATAGCGTAAAGTACTACTAAATGATTTCCTTACTATTAACAAAACTGTGAATCAGATGCAGCTTACAATCAGGTACCTCCACCAGAGGAAATAAAATTTGTGAAAAAGTCTGTTACATCACTGTTGTGTATCTTTACAGACACTGTGCCTCAGTGGTATGAACCGGCACAGTGCACACAGACATTTCACATGGACTTTGCCCTTTACAACAAATATGGGTGAGGTTGACAGGACAGTCTACTGAAACAAATGACTGAAACTGAAGATTACGTGATTTTAAAACTTTTTCCTTGAAAAGAACCATGTTGTAATCCTTCACCGGTGTGTCTCCACCTCTGAAAACAGCATAGTTAAACAAAACATATTTACTGGCTGTGTTTGATGTATACTCTGCTGTGATGACTTTTCTGCACATCACACACTGGTAAAGATCCTGGTACTGGGATGTAATAAAATAATGATGTCATTTTAAAATAAAAGGGTTTATTTTGAGACTGCCTTTGTGCATGTGTGCACCCCCGCCTTTGGCCTGATTTCTCGGCTGAAGTGTCCCATCGTCCCACTGCAGCCCCCTGAGGTTCAGTTCAACATCAGTTGCCCAGAGAGCTCCACAGAGGCACGTGGCATCCATTTACATTAGAGGTTTAGGGAGGGTGACACAGAAGCATCGCTCCCTGACCAGCAATCTATTACTCAACTGAGTCATTCCTCTCAGCACTGCCTCTAAATTACATTTCTGCTTTTGAGATGCTTTTCCCCCTCCTCCCCTCCCATGTCTGCAGGAGGCCTGGTGCACAAACAGGCTTCCACTGATTGCCTCGCTGCCGGCATGATTGAACAGGGGATGCAATGCATCTCCGATGCCGCGCGGGGCTCTATAGGCTGCATACCAAACGGGTACGCAGCACGCACTGGAGAGCCATGGTTAAGAGAGGCATCAGCGAGTGGGAGGGAGGGGAAACCCAGCGCACAACACGGCACTACAGAGATCAGATGTGACTCGGTGCAGCAGCACAGATGAGCTTTGTTAGAGCAGCTCATGGCTAATCTGGATTTAATAACACAGATAATCCCTGAAATTATAACAGGGTTAATAAGATAACATTCAACGGCACGCTGAATGTTATCAAAATCACGTGTTTAAAAGCAGACTATGCGTGACTTTCCTGTTACAGCTCTTTGTTTGTCAGCGCACAAGGGAGTGGACAATGTCAATAGGGATTTATGCGGGGGGAGAACGAGGATGCCCACAGTACTGCCCTGCAAAGGCGGAGAGCAGAAACTACAGAAGCAGTGAAGTCGAGACAAGGGGCGTTAAGTTTTCAGCCTGGCTGGAGAATCACCCTACAGGCAGAAATGGTGCAATGTTTTCATTTATTTTGCAGTAGAGCCCAAAAATGCAGAATGGAAAATGCAGTATATCAACCAAATACTGCTTAGTTGAGTTTTGTGGTAACTGTGAATTTGAATGTGTTTTGTGAAAATGATACAATTCAATTTTTGGATGGTAAAAAGTCAGACTGAGTTTTGCACAAATGTATAGTTACAGTGTTTTAGTTTTGGTAAGGCAGAGTACACCAGTCTAGCACCATGAGCTACAGCCTAACACAGAAATGCCTGCCATAATAACACATGTATATGTGTGAATATGTGCGCACACACACACACACACACACATTTCTGTTCTGTCTTGCCAGAGACGCAGACCTCTAATGCTGTGTGACTGCACTCCCCAGGGCTTTTTTTTCCCCTTTCTGCTCTGCTGCCTGCGAGCGGAGAAATCAGGGAATCCCTTCATTCCCTGGCTCCTCTCTTCCTTTATTCACCCACTTATTCCCCCTCTAGCCTTGTGTTGTGTGTGTGTGTGTGTGTGTGTGTGTGTGTGTGTGTGTGTGTGTGCGTGTGTGTGAGCTGTGTAAAAGCTGGGTTATTAGGGAGGCATTCTCCCTGTGACAGTGATAAAACAGCCTCAGCAGACACTGTACCTATCTGGCCAAATGAACCAATTCAGGGAAGCGTCACCCTGACAAATTATAGTATGGCAAGATATCGTACGCAGCAAAAGCTTGTTGTTCATTGAAAAACAGGCACTGTAAAATTTGTCATGGATGTTCAAATATTTCTCTTTTTTGGCCACGTTAACACTGGAACAAAAAGCTCATACTGTACATAAACCTTCAAGAGACCTAGATATTACATCCAATGGGGCTTTATAGTGAAGCAAATTATTATGATATATGAACTTGTGGGTGTTATTTTTACTCATCAGTACAACTGCTTTGTTTCAATTTACAGCTGTTTAAACAGGCTCAAAAATTATGGCTCATAGAAAGCACTGGCCAAATATTATCTGCAGCTACTTAAGCTAGTGTAAGTAGCCACTTTGGCCAGCAGCCACACTGTCTAATGGCCTCTCTGAAAGGTTGAGTTGGCTTTTTGTATTTTCACACTCCAATGGCTGCTAATTAAAATGTAAAGTCTAACACTTCAATCAAGCAAAAATGTTTTTCCTTGTTGAGCTTCTCATATGTGAAAATTTGTTGCTTTGTGTACACAAAATATCGGTCACATTTTATCCAGTAATCACTCATTAAAAGCAATATTAAGTGCCGCTTTATGGATTTTTGGAGAGTAATCAATTCTTTCTTAAGCTGTTATATGTTTCTCTAATAACATAACGTCTCAGTCAAGGACTTGTTGCTTTTTGATTGTGTGATATTAAACTCAACATTTTTGAAAAAAACTAACTTAACTAATCGATATAGAGTTATAGTCATTTGCTGCAGCCCTAAATTGATTGAAAAGAAAGAAACCGCAACTCCTAATGTAATTTATACATCCTGATCCCGGCTGCCAGATTTAAACCGTCCTGTCAGGACTGCTCAGCGCTGCATCAAGGCTCCAAATCCTGCTGACACCATTTCCACAAGGAAGCTTCCTGTCTCTGTTATCTTCATCCACAACTGGATCTCACACCTCAGATCAATATTTTCAACTTAAGTGTTGTCAGTATCAAACATAAGCAAAAAAAAAAATGAAACAAAACTAACCTGAGGGTAAAACCCACCACTGAACAGGAACGTGGGACGCTGCTTCATGAAAGCTGCTGGTATGTGGTAAGTTACACCTCCCTGCTCCTGGTACACCTCCCGAGCATGATGTCAGATAACCAGCCCTGCAGATGTTTAGCAGCATCCTGAGAACTCACTCAGCTGGCAGTTCATTATAAACATCCAGCTAATTCATGTCTAATGCAACACTCCCACAATAAATCCACCCATCGTGAAGGTTATAATGCATACTTTTTCCTGAAGCTGATTGAGAGAGGTGATGATTCAATTATACAGTCATTTTGGAGGCGCGGTCTGTGGTGCAGCTTGTGAACTGTACTGCTGTACGTGTTTCTATTATTTCGTCCACCCCATTTATATGAATGAGAAAGAAGAAACACCTCTTTCCCTCAGCGCTGTGTGTCTGTCACTGTTTCCACACCAGTCTGGGATGTGACTCCATATTAAACTGCCATGGACAAGGTCATGGCAAAGTATCAACGAAGACACTAACATTTTAACATTAACAGAACATTAGAGAGGTTTCTCTCAAGTCACTCCTACCTTACAAATGCCCTGAAAAGATATGTCATATCAAACCCAGGTGTAACTACTGCCCTGCACACTCTCATTGTCACTACATATTATTACACGTTAATATTTTATATGACACGTTGTAGACCTTCTCACCAGTGGGTTGGGTTGTTGCAGCAAGTTAATAAACGCAACATATTCCCAACAGATTATTCAATTCACCTGAGTCGACTGCAGGTAAAAAAAAAAAAAAATCTAGCGTCGAAACCAGCGGGGACAACAAGAAACAAGAAAAGGAGCAATTTTGTCTTTGCTGCATTGCACCTGCCCAAAACGCGTCTTAACTTTCACTGGGAAGTGGGACTGTCTGCTTCACCCGATGTGTGATTAATTCCTCCGAGGTCGTGGTCGTGATGTTGAACGGACCGCCCCCCCTCCACCCAACCCCCCTCCAAAGAAAAAAAAAATAACAAGGGGAAAAAAAAATACAAATATGATCGACTCGAAACAAACGGCTGGCCATATGTGCCATATGCCGGAGAAGGTGCGGGGGCTATGTGGCTCACGGTGGTGACCCGCAGAGCGGCGGTGTCTTACCTGGCGGCTGCGGACAGAGGTGGGGAGCCGGCAGGAGAGCACGGCGGGCTGGGGAGGAGAAGTCAGTCCGGGGGACCAGGCAGGGACCGTGCGTGCGGTGTGTCGGTGCGCCTCGGCACCGTCTGAAAGCAGAGAGCCACAGCCGGGGTGTTCCCGACAGGAGGGGGGGTGTGTGTGTGTGTGTGTGTGTGTGTGTGTGTGTGTGTGTGTGTGTGTGTGTGTGTGTGTGTGTGTGTGTGTGTGTGTGTGTGTGTGTGTGTGTGTGTGTGCGGCAGTGGTACATACAGGCTCATAATTTTTGACAATGCGACAGTGTTATTGCTGCTACTGTTTGTCCATGTCATAAATTTATTGACCTAATCAAAGGAGAATTACGTCATGAACAAACAAAACACATAACACCATATCATAGTGCTATATAGGTTGTGGGAAACTCCCTGATGTCGTTTGTGGTACATTATGTATTATGGATTTCCCTGCTGAGATCGTCTGTATTTGTGTGTTTCCACTGTGGAATCACGTTTTATTTAGTATAAGTGTATGCTGGACGTGAAATGCAATGCAACACGTTTGAAAATAATAAATGTTTCATATCATATCACGTATAAAGTCGTTGTTTCTTCAGCAGCACTCAGGTCTCTGAGTTGCAATGAGATTACCAGATTGAATAAAAGTTAAATTTATGAATGACATGTTTTTCACCCCGTTAGGTCATTTATCAGCGACAATGATGTTGTCCTCAGAAATCCTCACAAGGGAATTTAATCACAAGTTACTATGTTTTTCCACAATTAGACAGTCAATTTCCTCTTTCCAAATGTTAAGAGCTTCCTTTTCCTTTATATGATTACAGTGGAAGTCTAAGCCCAGCCCATAATTGAATGTTTTGCAGAGGACAGAGCAATTTGTTGCTGTTCATACAGCATAAACATGGGCAAACACATGCTGGGCCTTTACTGATCCCATGTAACTTTAGGTCCAATCACTCTCACCTTTTGTCTCTTTGCATCTCCTTGTGGTTGTTTTGTGTCTCTGTTGTCATTCTGTGCCTATCATTGCCTGTATTTGTGTTTGTTATGCTCTTGTTTATGGTTATTTAACTGTATGTTCTTTGTGGTTGTTTTACCTGTTTTCGATGTCCAGTCTCGCTGACTTTATATATCAAAAAATGTTGTTTTTTTTTACATAGAGAGACTCAGTGATCCCACTGTGCTTCACCCTGCTGAAGACTGGACACAATTTTTCAGACATTACGTCGGCGAGACGTCCTCAAACGCTGATCCTGGTTTGGTTTTGTGATGTGAGGATTTGGCCACAAGGGGGCGACACTATAAAATACAGTGATCTGCTTCAGGCGGAGAGGAAACGTCTTTCCTCTGCTCGTTGCCCCCCCGGAAGTGCACTGAAACAGTAATTTAACAAAACAGACAGAGAGAGACAACTGAGTCCGCAGCACTAAAGATGGAGGAGTATAACTCTGGGGAAGAGGTGCAATTTTGTATTATTATTTGTATATATATTCCGATTAAATTTAGCACCGAAACGCCCGCATCCGTTTCTAAAAAAGACACTTTATAGCTAGTTAGCTTATGTTAGCTAAACCGGCTAGTTGAAGCTGACGGTATTTTTTAATCAGGGTGTGGTCATGTCATCATATTTACATTTAGGTCATTATTAGCATAGTATGTCAATAACGAGCACATCAGAAATGGACACTGACAGCTACAGATGAAGCCACACACACCGGGTGGTTCGTTTAACACAATTACGTTGACTAAATACGTCGATGAATGAATTAAATCTTAAAATGAATCCTTCAGATTTCAGTGTAATATAGACCAGTGCGGTCTGTAAGGTGGTTTCACAATGCGAAGATGAAGTAAAACAACACAGATGTTTTAAACGTTTCATTTCACTTCTCCTGCAGGTTGTCTTCAATGCTGATGAGGCCAGTGTCTCAGTCAAAGAGGTCGGTTTTAATCCCCGGACACTTTCATAAATAGCATTTTATTTTAAATCCACTGTGTCACGTGACTACGGTGTTCATGATTCCCCCCCAGTGTATCGAAGGTGTCATCGGTGGGACAGATTACAACCAGAGTAAAGTGAACCAGTGGACAGCCAGTGTAGTGGAGCACTCTCTGACCCACCTGGTGAAGCAGGGACGGCCGTTCAAATACATAGGTGAGCCAGCTGAGCCTGTCGAAACCCGGGGACACTGAGGACATGGTGTTGACCTGGATTGTGAGTGACACTGGTTTCTGGTGTTTTGTAGTGAACTGCACCATCATGCAAAAGAGCGGCGCTGGTCTCCACACGGCCAACTCCTGCTACTGGGACACCGCCACTGATGGTGAGAGACAACCCGTAATTAGGGCTGGTACCATTTGATATTGTTTGAAAGCAGTACTGTGTCAGTAACAGAGTTATAATTTTTACATTAACAAACCTAAGGATTAGAGACATATTCTTCCCTGAAATCTTGTTTTTAATTTAATGTGATGTATTGCATCACTGGATATGTTGGCAAGACACTTCTGTATGGAAATAATAATGATGGTAATTAACTTTATTTGTATAGCAACTTCCATACAAGAAGTGCAGCTCAAAGTGTTTTACAATAATGAAACTGCATGCACTTGAATAACCTGCCTGGGAACATACTTTTTAAAATAATATCACTTTTTACCAGAGAAAAGCTTTTTCAGTACGATTTCTCATTTGTTTCCATCAGGAAGCTGCACGGTCAGGTGGGAGAATCGCACCATGTACTGCGTGGTCAGCGTGTCCGCTGTGGCGCTGTGACGCCGGCACGGCGCCGCGCTCTGCTCCTTTTACCAAACACCCGCGCTTTAAATGGCACCGTGGCCACGAAGATCCTCCAGCGCAAGTTAACATACAAGTAGCTTATTTCTCCAAACAGGCGGGAAAGACATAACTTCAGAGTAAGAGCTGTGGTCGGTGAGTCGTAACAGCCTGCGTTCATGAGCGAGTTTGACTGTGAGAAATGTTGCTTTGTTGGGGCCAAAGTTGTGGTCAGACTGCAAACCTGGAGGACTTTGATTGACTGAACACTAAATATAGTGATGCATCAACTCTTTTCATGAATTGACCCAAGACCCTATATTTCCTTAATGTATCAGTTTAGATTAGTTTTTCTCATTGTCTCCATTACATTCCAAAATAAACAGGACTGAACTGTTGCTGGTCAAGGGAAGTTGCCCATTTATTAAGACAAGTAGTTTTGTTTTAGTGGATACCTGACTACTAATGTAAAGTGTTTTTTTATCTAGTCTGCATTGATAGTCTTAATATTTATGTTGGTCTGTGTGAGAGTGTTATTTCCAGGATCGCGACATGTAATCGTCATTCCCCAAAACCGAGGCACTTTTTTTCCCCCAGTGTTTTCTTGCAGACATCCTGGAATTTCACTATTTTAATGTATGTTGAAGTCAGTGAAGTTGTTTTGTGAGTTAATTTGTCTTTACATGGACTGTGGAGTCATTAAATGTATTGAGCAAACTAATTTTGTCCTCTGACTGAGGGATTTGTTCTGACAGAGAAGAGTTTTGCACTTTGAGATTTCCCCCATTGGAGTTTAGCGTTCCCGACTACAAGGGAAAAAAAATAGAGACAATTTTCACATATAAATATAAATTTATTTTATGTCTTCTAAGTAGGATTTCATATTTTTAAATGCCTTATCTCATTATGCATGAGAACGTTTGATGCGTACCATAAGTTTATTTTATTTTTTATTTTTTTGGCTTATTTGCTTGTCTTATTTGTACAAATATTAGGAGCATTCACGTGATTCCCGAGGTTGTCTTTCATCCCTCTGCAGATACATTGCAAAAAGGAGTTAGTGCAAAAACATACAACACTGACATTCCCTCTCTCACCCACACACAATTATACATTAAAGATTTAACAAAAAAGAAGTGAAAATACTTGTTACAATTCCAGAACATTTCTAAATGAGATATCAGTTTGTGTGCTCGGTGAAAATATTCTGATGAGACATCGAAACATAGAGACGAGAGACGTGACGGGCGTGAGTTATAAAAAATGCAAATACATCCGAAGAAAAAGCGTTTCACTGTTGCTGCTCAGCGGCCGACCCGAAAGCCACTTCAAATCCTTTTTGTAAACGTGCGAAAAACATTACGCCTGAAGACGTGCGTGCTTTACAGTGACATGGCGTGGCGATCCGACGGGGACTCTCCGACGATGTGTGGAGATTCTCATCTCATTGACAAGCACAATTACATCACGGAAGCGGCACATATTCATGATAAAGCTCTTATCGAGGAGTAAAAAAGCTGATTGCAGCCATAAAACTAGCAGGAGGTTTAGAGAGAAAAAAAGAGACCCCCCCCCCCCCAAGAGAATAATAGTAACACGTCATCAGAGGCTCCACACATGCAAAGCTCCATGCCAGCGAGAGATAATGAATACAATCAATTCAAATGCTCCTTGTGATCAGAAATGCAGCATATAAGTGGACACAGTCCCCAAACCTTAAAGGAAGTTATGGTGGTGTCCATGGCAGGGTTTTTACTCGTTTTAAAGGCTGCAGGATGACAGGTGGGGATGCTGGCTGATGAGCTGGGTGAGCACCACCTCCAGAATGCTTCTGCCCACTAGTTCACGCAAAGTGTAAACACTGTGCAGCCAGGACCGACCTCAAGTTAGGGACACAATGGCCTCATGTAGGACTGTGGTAGAAAACAGGAGTTGAGACGGATATATTGTGTGAGATCACAGGATTTCAGACGTAAACTCAACTCAACGAGGGATCCATGTGGCACTTAAAAGGTTACACACAGGGTATGATAAGTGTCAGAGTCGCTCCTCTGAATGGCACGTCACATGAGATGCGTTTAAGCGTTGCAGGTTACACTGTGGCTAATGTCGCCGTTGAGTCCACCTCCTACGTTATTGCCCATTTCGTTAGGAATGTCATACAGCGTTTCGTTCAGCATGTCGTATGTGGTGTCGTTCGGCATGTCGTCTGTGGTGTCACTCATTGTGTCGTGGGCCCTGCCGTCAGTTGGCTCTCTGCGCGTGGAGGGGCTCGGTGGCTCCAGGACGGCCTTTCCTATCGGCCGGTTCTGCGGGGAGGCGGAGTTGCACATCAGGCAGAGAAGGGAGGAGCAGTCCCAGAGGCCCTGGGTCATGCTGGAGGAGAAGAGCCTCCGACACGGGTGACAGAACTGGTAGAAGACCAGCATGAAGAAGATGGCGATGGCGTAGGCTACCAGCAGCTGCAGCACCAGCAGCGGCGCACAGATGAAGTTGTAGAAGTCAGTTTTGTAGATGTACCACAGAAGAAGCAGCGAGGCGTTCTCCACAAAACGTAACATGTAGTACACGGCCATGCGATACCAGTTCTGGGACTTATTGATTAGGTCGGGGTCATTGAGTTTCACCTGCACGGCCGACCAGCAGAACATGTTGATGCCGGCGTAGAGGAAGGTGAGCAAGCAAAGCACGATGGTGGTTCCCACTCGGGTCAGAGTTTTTTCTATATTCTCGGGGAACGGCGAGTGGCTCTGCCAGAACAGGATCCAGGGGTAGAGGAAAAAGACGAGAAAGTTGAGCAGAACCACAGGCAGGACCCAGAGCTGCAGCACAGAGCTGAACAGAACCAGGACCACCACACGGGTGGCAATCTCAAAGCTCCTCCACAGGAAAATGCACAGATAGGCCATGGGCCGGACGTCCACTTCATAGTCGTCGTATTTGATCTTAATGGCCAGGATGTTGCAGCGCAGAGCTCCATACACAATGGACAGGAGGGAGATCACCATCAGCGTGCCTGATGTAGAAAGACAAAAATATCCTTAATAATCAAGATAATAATTTGCATTCCTTCTATCCATACTGTCCATTAAAATATCCCTAAATAGTGACTTTTGGATTAAAAACACTGTAACTTTGGATGAAATCGACCTCATCTGTCCAACTCAGACTTAAAAAATTGTGATCCTGCCTTTGAAGGCCTGCAAGCAGTTGTTCATCACACACCAGCTGTTAAAACCAGTGAAGCCTAAAATTTAATTGTCAGACTTCGGGCACCAGAGGAAATAACTCTTTCATACTGTATTTATAACCTCCCTCTATCTTGTCCTAAATCACAGACCAGATGTCGTAGTGTGACTGTGTTAACCTTTTACAACACACGCACACAGTTTGACATGAACCCAGGTCTGCACAGAACTGGCAGAGAGAGACGATTGCCCTTTTCCTCCCTTGAGTTACAAATAAACACTTTGACTCATAAAAACACCATCCTCTTACTTCCAATATGCCCCCCCCCCCTTCCCTTACCTCTACCGATGGACACCCCCTGCTGCAGGACGCAGATGTAGAGCTGCAGTGTGAGCTGGGGGGCTGATCCCAGGAAGGCCTGAATGACAGAGGTGCGGGCGAAGGCCGCTCGGTGCGTAAACAGTTTCCCCTCCGCCTGCCCCACCTGCCGCTCCACCTCCTCAGACTGACCCCCGCGGGGCATCTGCTTCTTCCTGGTGATGCTGACATAAGGCTCCTCCACTCGGCCCACGCTGCCATAGATGCAGAACGCCTCCAGACACCTGCAGGACAGCAACAGGCAGGGGAACAGAGAGCGTCAGCTTCTGCTGACTGTGCTGTTTAGTTGTCTAGAAGAACTCAGTGAATGTCTGCAGCAACCTTTTCACTACCCATGTACATATGAGCCAGCATTTAGCTCCCCGGTTATTATGAATGTCTGAGGATCTGTCAGCAACATTGAGTGTCGAGTTACTCATCAGTTAGTGAGAAAAACTGTGAAGTACAGATGTGGGCAAAGGGCCAGAGGTCGAGGCAGTGCTGTGCTGGTAAATCAGCTGATATGTAATAAAACAGCGAGGCAGGGAAACTGAAGCCACAGTTTATCACACTGGAGTGGCACGCACACTAAACACAGTGAACTGACTGGGCTGGAAAATAGGAATCAATAAAACTGTGAAGGCTGAGTCAGTGGGCTGGCTTTAGAATGTTAAAATATAAAATATCAGTCCCACTCTCAGAGACCTCGTCTCTGCACAGCTCTGCATGAGTCAAGTGGATGAGTTTATGTCTTTTTGTGTGTCTTTCGGGTGAAGGAGCAGGTGGCGTCTTGTACATGTGAAAGAGGTTGGAGTGAAGCTGGTGTGTTTAAGCGCAGTTAGCAACGAGCTGGGGAACACAGTGGCGCATTTGGCAGCTAAGGGGCCTGGTATTTCTCTCAGCAGTCGGTAAAGACCAAAAACGGAGCTGTTGGAGGTGTAAGCAGATTTATTTGCTAACAGATGTCAGCATTGTGTTTAATGTTTGTGTGTTTGATTTGCCCCACCCCCACAAAAATAAGATCAATTACTTGATCAAGAATCTATGAACATACAAATATTGCTCCTTCATGAAGTTTAACCGCTTGACACATGAAACATGAGATGACTCCCACGTCACCCTCGGCCTAAAGCTGCAGGGTCAAGATCACTTTTTTCAAGCTCCTCCCAGGAGACCAATATGACAGATTCAACTCCACCTCTGTTTACAGTGGTGAGAGAAGAAATGATCACACAATGCCCTGTCATGAAGAATTAGAGTCGGGTTGCTTTCTAGAGAGGGTGCAGGACAGATAATAAAACAAAACCTGATGGATGGTTTTATCACAATAAGGACTCTGTTTAAGATATTAGAAGTGTTTTGAGCGGATGAGACTGACACAAGGAAGCGTAGCCATGCGGGGAGCAGAGGAGGAGGACATTCCCCCCCTCTGGCTGTGTTTTCAGAGATAAGCAGCCGGCAGCGACATGTGCTATTCTTGGATCTGCTCTTCGCTGAGGAAAGACGTAGAAGTCTGAACGATAATTGTTCAAATGCACACTCGGGAAGGAAACAGGCCAAAGAAGGGTCAGATCCACAGAGGCCACTGTTGGGGAATCAACATGCTGTGAGAGACATCTGCTCAACTGATCGACCAAAGGAAAAAACTAAATAAATATATAACTGTTTCTATTAACATCTAAGTTGACTGTTTATGTGTGTTGCTCCATCTAATAATTATGTTCATTTTAAAGATTCCTCAACAATTGTTTTCTTGATTCATCGGTTCATCATTTAGGCTTGGGACAGTTTGCTTAAGGCCAAAATGTTGTCTCCAAGATGTTGTTTTTTGTCAAAACAACAGCTGAAACCCCAAACTGGCACCCTTTACACATCTGAGGTGTTAAAAACAGAGAGCAACTGGCATGTTACTTAAGAACTGACTTAAATGATTCATCAGATTAATCACTTACAACAAACTGTTGGACAGAGAAACATCATAAAATTGATTGTTTTGTGTGACATACAGTCCAAAATCCAAAGAGATATTAAGTTACTGTTTCCGTTTGTACTGGTACTGTTTCAGCTCTGTTTTCCAAATATCAGAGGGATGATTGGGGATTTTCGTGTCAATACCTCAGCCAGATTTACTGCTGTTTGCGTATTTTGTTAACAGTGTCTTATCTGTGCGGACAGTGGGGAGGTTTTCTAGACATGGGATTAGGCTCAGATTCCTATAGGGGAGACAGATGGTCCAACTGGACCAGGCCAGGGCTTATACAGGGTAAGACCAGGCCTATTATGGTTTAAAGAACTTATGTGCAGATGTTTACAGGTTCCTCTATCAGTATGTAACAGCAACAGCATATGTATGTCAATTTCTTTATATGCTCCAACTGGGCTGCATGGTGAGTGATTTAATGTCCTGTCGGACAGAGTACTCATGAATAAATCAGACACAGCTTGGCCTGTGAGGAGGAGGAGGACATCTCAATCAAAGCACATGAGCAGTGGTGGCTGAGCAGCCTGGCAGCTGTGTGGGCAGCTATATGGAACATATTGATAAGCGGTGGGAACATTGATCAGCCTTTTTTTTAAATTTCCGTACTAAGTGGCACAGACACACGGCAAGATCCGATGCACCAGCACCATCGCGTGCAGCGAGTCACAGACAAAAGGCGAGAGAAAATGAAAACAACCAGCATGTGCGCAATGTAATCACTGAACCCTCCGTAACCAGCGTATGCGCAGACAGGCCGGGCGTGCTCTTTAAATGAGAATAAATCACCTGTGGGTAAAAGTGGATGTTTCGTGGCCTGGCAGGATGGCGATATACAATACAACGGTGTCCGGGAGTAGTCCTGTGTGGGCCGAATGCGAGTGAAACAGACACAAACAAGTCACTGACCTGACGATGGGTCCTAGCTGCAGGATGTGCAGCAGCAGAATGAGCGGTCGGTCCCTGCTCAGGTCCCGGTGGATGAAGGTGAGGGTCAGCTGCACGAGCACGGACGGCACGAGCGTGAAGAGGAGAGTGAGCCCCTGCCAGATCTGGTCTCCGGCGGAGCGGTACGTGGAGCTGAGGTAGAGCGCTGCCGTGGTCTCGGCCGTGAACAGGGACACCGACACAAAGATGGAACTGGGGAGTCGCATCCTCGCTCACTCCGCCATCTGGGGAATGCGGCGCGCTGCTGCTGCTGCTGCTGCTGCTGCTTCGCTCGGGCTCCGTTCATCCATAACGTCGCCACCAAGGTTTGTCATCAGTCACCCGCGATGAGGTGGACGGACGTCGTATCGGTGGCACGCCGCCGCAGCAGCCACAGCAGGACTACTGCGATTCGAGGGAGGCGGGATATTTTCACAGCCAAGTGTCGTCCCGGGGAGAGACTGCGGGGGGCGCAAGAGGCGCCGCGCTCCACGGTGCGCATTGAGGCGCCTGTCAGCAGGAAGAAAAGCAGCATAGTTTTAGTCAAACTCTGCCGAACATTTCTTGATTAAAGCGTCTTGCTATGTGCAATGCTCCATAGTCGTTGCTCAGTGCTACCAAAAGTCTAAACCTCAAAATTACAAATAAATAAATGAACAAATAAAGTTTAAATGGTTGAAAGGAAAAGCAGCAAACCTTCAAGTTTGAGAAGCCGGAAAGACGAAACGTTTAGTGCTTTTTATATGACAAATGATTATCAGAGTATTTGCCAATTTATTTATTTATTTGTCACCACACACACACACACACACACACACACACACAAACACACGAACGTCTTCTTCTCCTTCTCTGCATGTGCTCCTCATGTCGGCGGAGTGGATGGCCCCGCCCACGTTAGTTTATGTAAAGAAGGTTGGAGAAGGTCTTTGCGTCCTCTCAGACCAAGCAACCCTTTGTCAACCTTCTCTTCTGTTGTGTTGTGAGAATGGAGGTCTGGTAGCTCAGTTTTCGGTTTTTGTTTTCTTAGTTTAGTTTGTTTTGACTTTGGTTAGTTTAGGGGGGGGTGTACGGCCCACTGCGTGGCTGACCGAGACTCCCTCCATGTTTGTTATTTTGGGCCAGACTTCCTTAGCTTTGGTTCGTTATTGGGTCTTTCTCTTTGCTTGAGTATTTGGTTTGCATCTTCATTATATATTGCTGTCACCAGGTTGAACCAAATGTTGCATTGTGGCCGTAAAGTATGTGGTGTTGGTGTTGGTGTGCTGCCCGTGCATGGGTGGTGTGTTTGGGGGTGCAGGTGAAAACGTGTAGACCTACTGTGCATGTTACTTTGTTTCCTTTTCTGTAGCACTAACCATGACGTGTCAAAATGCAAATGAAGTCACAACAAAAACTCAGTATCTTCTAAGATGTCAGGCTGCTAAGACCCATGAAACACCACTCTTTTGTGTTTTATCTCATCTGGACACTTTATTAATAACAACAATCTTGTAAATTTTGTGGTGGACAGCTTGAACTGCAAATGCAAAAAATAGCGCACTCCACAACAGGCACAGTTAGCATTGGGAAACTGCTTTGGTTAGCTATTATTCACAGGCCTTTTTATCTGCTTTACACTGCCCAAAGCATTTTCAGTTTCCAGTGTTGTCAATCCTTTTTTACTATAACACACATAATCCTATCCAAAGTCTAGAAATTTGTCTTTAGGTCCTCGTTATCACATTTATATAAAGAAATACTCCTTCGACTGTAATTTACGTAACTGTGTTTGAAAACGCAGCATCTTCAAACGACTTTATTGCACAAAAAAACAAAACTCTCACACTGACTACGTCTTGTTCTTTTCTTCTTGGTCTTTGCCACAAACTGACGCTCCAACACACTCAGCCCCCCCCCCCCCCACACACACACACACACACACACACAGTGAAACTTGTAACATAGTACAAGATATTGCACATGTCAAACATCCCCATACAGCATCTAACACAGTTTGAAACATCAAATACAAATCAGATACAAACAGCTGTCACATAGCTACAACCTCAGTTTGTCAGTAACACTGCACAGCGCAAAATGAGACGATTATTAGGACAATAAACTACAGTTATTTTCCTCAGTATCTGTTAGCTGTGTCTCCCTACATATTTTAAGTATCAAAATCCCTCCACCCTATTTATCACTAAAGGTTGTGACAGCAGTAATTTGTGAAATAATGTAGCTTAAAGACATAAACTCATACGTGTGCAGTACATGATGCTGAGCTGGTGAAGTGTTTTAAAGGCATTGTGTGATGCTCGTTTTTCTCTTTTTCTTTCGTGTTTACTTGGGTTTGATTGCCATTTATTTTAGCTGTTAATGGTGCATGGTTGTCTAACCTGAGAGTAGTATCTTTGTAGAATATTCAGCAATTTCAATAATCACCGTACAAGCAGTACCACATTTCAAAGCTCCCAATACTATAGTGCAGGAGTTTTCAAAGTTTTACAGTTAGATTTGGTTACATATTGGCAAAGTTGTACAATTAAAAGTTTGCCAAATTAGCAAATAGCACTGCCTTTTTGCAAGGTCTCCATAAACGTACAGACAGTTGTCACTGAATTGCTTTGATACGAAATAAAACAGGATGATTCTCAAGCAAGTTCTGCTGTCTTTTGGAATGAATTACCAAGGGAAATTATGGTCAATCATCCTTAATGGACACCAGAGATAAGCTTGGGAAGTGTAAGTCAGGGTGAATGTAAAAATATGTGCATCATGTCCCATGTGTCTCTTCCGCACTCAAATGGGGAGCTGCGCCACAGCTTGAAAACTCTCTGCTTTAGTCCAACAGACTACATTTTAAATTGAAATGGGCAATTTAACAGTGAGTGGAATGAGTCTGTTAAAGCCTGGAAGCTGAACATTCAATTTAGTACAGACACAAAACAAGACCATTTTTTCTACTGCAACTGTACTCAAATGTGATTTTCTAAACCCACCCAAAACAAATACCATCCACCCCTTCACTCCCACACTGATCACGGTATCTTTCCTGGTTCTAAGGTTTCTACCAATCCAGCTCCCGAGGGATTTCAGATGTGAAGGAGTGCTGTCTGTTCAGCTCAGTGGATGGCAGCAACCGGGCTTTCATTCAAACAAAGACGCTGAACAGAGGGAACTCTGACTGGTCCGGCTGCAGGAGGTCGACCAGGAAGCAAACCGTCCCCGACAGGCCTTCAAACAGGCTGTAGACACTGGTCAGCGAGCGTGAGCCGGCCTTGAACTCCTCAGTGAAGAGGAACTCTGCAAACCTTTAAAGAGGAAAAAGAAGAACTGAGAGAAATGAATGGAAAGTGACATTTTAAGTAAATGGGTTAATGGGTTACAGCTGATGGGGAACTAGGACTGTGACTGCTACACCAGTGTGGGCAGTGAGGTCATGTCTTCTGTGTTTTTTTTTCTTGGTGTGTTTAAGGAAGAGGAATTTGCATTCAACAAACAGCAAAATTCATGCCTCTGAGCACGGTAGATGTATTTGGAGTTCCCAGTGAGCCGATACAGCAGGAGGAAGACATAGGCGCTGCCTGCAACTCCGTGACAAATCCCAGGTCCTTTCTTCAGCAGACCTTTCTGCCACACGAGCTCGCCACTGCGGATACACGTGTCCAGATACTGGGGCTTCTTATTGATCAGATATGCTTTCGCAAAAAGATAAGCCACACCTGTGTGACAGGATGGAGATGTGAATTTACCAGGGAGACATGTGCCAAATGACAGCAACAGCTGCTGGGAATCTGTGACAGAACAAGGTGATGCGTGAAAACAATACTTTGTATACCTGGGGCCCCGTGGCACCAATGCACCAGTTCGTTCTCTCTCTCGATGATGGCACCCAGTTCTGCGGGCCAGTTGCAGTTCTGTTCCTGGTTCATGAGGAAATCCACGCTTTGCCACACCAGGTCCTTCTCTGCACCACTGAGCATGTCCTGGTAGCTCAGCAGCATCTGCAGCACTGACGAGAGGCCGTGGGCTGCACCTGACAGGGGGCAGGGAGGCGAACAAGGCCAACAAGGCATGCAGCGAATCACCATGCCAGCACGACCCAGAGCAAACAAGCACTAACACTTGGACTTGTTTTTGTTTTAACAAATCTTCTAAACCATGGCATACGATACATATTTGACAGTTTTGTTTGGAATCAAGGAGGTTCTTTTAAACCTAAACTTTATGATTTTCAGAACATCAGGGCTCCTGTAAAGTACATACGCAGTTTCTTAACCACTGAAATTCCTTCAAGACCAGGGATCACAGTTGCATGCTGAACTAAAACTGTAAACTGTGTGATACATGATTAAAACATGAGCCAGAACTACCTTAAATCAAGATATGCAAGTTATGCTTCACAGCTTCTTAAACGGTTTAAGTCCATAGAAGCATGCTTTGGTGCTGTAAGCTGGAGGTTCCTACATTTAGGTCAACTCCAGATTGAACATATCGATCCAGTCCCCAAGAACGGTCAAGTCACACACATGCTTCTGTCTGAAAACGCTGAGTTAGGCTGAGATAGTAGAGCAGGCCTATGTAGTGTTACAATCCTATGTCCAGATAAGACAAGTCCACATTGGACGATTCTGCAGGACCACAGGTTACATTCAAAACATATATTTTTCACATCCAGTACCAACATTTAACTTTCACTTCATACACTAACAATACATGGCAACTATGGAGGGGTAAAGGATAGGGAAATATTATAGTTATGGAAAATAGAATATGGGTAAAGGAAAGTTTTTGCTTTCTTGTCACAAGTTGGATAAGAAGACTCAAGGGCAGTCAATGATGGGACAAATGTGTTCCAAATCTATCCACCTACTACACAGTCCACATCGCTACATGAGCATGGACGTTGGACATAAATGGTGAGACGCAGACTCGTCAAACATGGACATAAATCATTGGGATATACTGGCCAGGGTATTCCTTAAAATGCTGGGCACATGCAGGGTAAACATGGCTCCCTGAGACAGGAAAGCAGGAGACTGTGAATTCCTTCAGATCCGAAGATTATCGATGTCGAGCAAAACAAAGAAATGAAACTCCTCTGTGAGCAAATCTTTCAGGACAGGCACTCTGTAACACATGCAACAGCTTTCACCACGTGTGTTCACTTAAACATACTTCTGCTTTACAATTTCTCAGAGTTGTTTCACTGCCTCATTATCCTCAGAAAGTAGCTGACGCATCCATGCAGACGTGACCAACGAGGCCAATGCTTACAATGAACTCTGTGTTGGCTCTGAAAGTTACTGAGGATCTTCAACCCTGACGGCTCTCTTCATCTGATGCAATCAAGGAGAGAGGAGTTAGCTTTTACAGGTCAACATGCCAATCCTTCATCAATAACACTATTTTCAGTCTCCCTGTGTGTGTGGACATAGCTTGACTGATAACAGAGGATCCTCCTGTAGTAAATCAGTCGACAGTGGCTCACCAAATGAGATTGAGACTAAAACTGTGGGGTCACATACCTCTTTATCAGTGAACTAAGTTGGTGTCCTTACCAAGATACTCTGTCCCATAGTATGAGTACATGAGGGGAAAAGGCTTTCTCTTCCTCCTGGCGTACTGTTTTCCTGACTCAATGATGGCCTGGCAAATAGATTTGATTTGATCCTTGCTCAGAATCTGCAAAACAAAGGACACAGCATGCTCTATGTTATTTGCAAAGCTGACCACTGGTGGAAATGCAGCTATAAGCAATGAAGAAACCCCTGATCGAGTACGAGCATTAGAGTGAAGGCCGTAAGGGAATGAAGGTTACCAAATCTACAGTACTACTACACACACGACTACTACAACTACTAAAAGGGAACAGAATGAATATATCATCTGTTTTTAATAGCCATATTCTTCTTCTCTATAATTTTGGTTGATAACACAAGCAAGTAAGACATGTTGGGCAATGGGAACTTATTGGTATTACTTAGGGCCATTTACGCCCTAAGTAATACCAACTGATTAATTGATGGTAAAGGTAACTGTTAGGTATAGCACTAGTTGCTTGTTTTGGACTGTTGGTAGGATATCACAGGACACCTGAAGGCATCCCTTTGGGCTGTGGGAAACTTTGCAGCCATTTTAATGACTTAATGATAATTTGATTAATATATAAAGCATAATTTTTGTACCAGTGTTAACAAACACTGCTGATGTAAACGTCACAATCTGCAGTTCAGTGTTTGCACATGTGGGCTAAATGAAAACCTAAAGCCAGTGACTGCAGGCTCTGACCCAGTGTTTTTCTAGGTTAAGGGGATGGGCTGCTTCTATTAGTGTACAAGTAGACCACTAAAAGCGTGCCAGCTCACCTCTATACCCAGCTTCTGTCTAAGGACCAGGGCGGCGCACAGGTACCCGGCACGCCCCACAAACAGCTCATCCGAGCCGCACTCCAGAAAATTGATGGGCGCACACACCTCCCACAGGTTGCGAAATTTGGTGAGCGGCTTAACGAAGTCGGCCAAGCCCAGGGATTTGTATATCATAGCGGCCACCGCGTAGACGCCCGCCCCGCCGAGCAGGAAGGCGGCGCGCATGTTTTTGTCCGGCTCCACATCCACGTATCTGACCGACACGTCGATGATCTGCTTCGCCGCCTTCAGGTACACGTCCCGGTGCTCGGAGAAGAGCGGGCACTCGCTGACGTGATACAGCATGTAAGCCACCCCTGCCGACCCATCGTACAGCCCCCCGTCGCAATCGCTGATGTCGAGGGGAACCTTTTTCAGGATTTTGTCGACGGTGGCGACCACGGCGGGCACGACGACCTCGACGCCTTGGCCCGGGAGCAGCGCACCTTTGTAGTCAGAGAAGCGGTTTGCAAAGCAGCGGGTGTTTTCCATCACCGACGAGAGGGATGAGGAACAGCTCGACGCGGGGGGGGCCCAGATCTGCGTTCGCCTTGCTTTAGATACCCAAGGATGAGAGAGGAGAAAACACTTTGATTGCGCGTCCAATCCTGTCAGCCCTCAGCTGATTGGATGTCAACAGTGATGGCTCAGCCTCATATTGGTTGCTGGGACCTGCAGCCTGGTCTGCCCAGAATGACCTGCAAAAATCAAGTTTTAATGTCTGGCAATAAGAAGGCGTGGGAGAATAATTCAGATTCTTAATTTAAATGAGTGGTAATAACGATATACAGTATACTCCACAAGTAAAGTCATTCAAGCAGGGGTGCAAGAAGTACTCAGATCCTTTACTCGAAAAAACCCCCCACCAGTACATGAATGAAAAAACCCATTACAAGAAAAAGTCAATGCATGGACAAGCCTACGTCGATAAAAGTACAGCAAATCAGCAAAATGTACTCAGAGTAACACACAGTAATGCATCAGTGGTAATAATGCAACATCATATGATACTGTATAGTATGGTATCTATAGTAACAAAGGCCAATCTGCCTATAAAACCTCTGTACCTAATATGACACATAAATAGTTTTCCATTCTGGCGCTACTGGTTTTAGTTGAGTAATGGATGTGAGTACTTCATACTCCTTCACATTTCCCTTAATATTTATGTTTACAGTAAATTGCAAACATGAGCTACATGCCCAGCAGTGTTATTTTGTTGTTGTTAATGACGATGATGGTGTTAGATTTGTTTAGGCTTATCCTTTCGTCGTACTTAATTACTGCACCATGACTCGTTTCTCCGGGAAAGTGCCAACTCACTCTTTTCATCTTTCACTTCCTCACCTTCACCAGCAGGCAGCGGCAGAGGCCCTCGGGACAGCTGATTGCTGTCCAAGGTGCTGAGGAACTTTGCTTTAAATCCACTCAAATTAAGGCTGAGACTTGGCACATTATATGATATTAGGATTTCTGAAGCCCAGAGCCTGAAGGACAAACACATGTGTAAATAAGTAAGTCCATTTACTCAGGTAAAGTAACTTGATTTTAATTGTGTAAAACTTTCTACCTTCACTCTACTGAGTTCTGTTGACTGGTACTTTTCAGCACTGACAACCTTACCTCCAAAAGTCATACATGATAACCTCATAGATTAAAGTATGGTGCACTATATTTTGATCTTTCAAACACATTACTATTCTATCTGTTACAGGTGAGGCGTTTCAGCTGTGCTCATTACAGCCTTATCACAATATGTGCCATTTCCAAGATGATTCAAGTGTTTATCTAGGTTTCAACTCTGCATGAGAAGCTTTGAATCATATTTTAATTCGAAATGAGTTTTTCTCTGCTCCATTTATGAAAAAGGGGAAAAAAAGACTACAAATGCCACAGAGATATGAATGTGGGGACAAAGGTCATACGATGACTGTAGAACTAATTAAATGTTTGACCACTGAAAAAAGGAAACGGTTTTCTTCAATAATGTAAAAATAAATGCAAATTGAATAAAAGGTTTTCTGAAATGGAAAGACAGAGCCTACAGATAATAGAGAGAGAGAGAGAGATGGTGAGAAGGTTGCCTTGACATCAAAGAAGAATATAAGTGGATGCAGTTGTACTTACAGCACTGAAAAACATAGTTTGGTCCATCCGGTTATTACTTGAAATAGCAGTGAGTGAGTGAAATCAGTATCAGCTTCTGGAGTGTGTCCCTATCTCTGAATTCAGATAGAAGCATGGTTCAAGTGCAAGTGGCCGGTTCCCTTTGATGACAATTTCCCCTCAGTCTTATACAAATGGCAGTAAACAAATTATGGAAACACTTCTGAGAATTAACAACTGTGCAGCCATTTAGTTTTTGGAAAACATATGGGCCAATTTTGAGTAAAGTTCTGATGTGGACGACAGAAGACTTTGGAAAATTAAAATGGTTCAAGTCATGCTCAGAGAGGCATATTTTCATCTGTCTTATCTTCTGCCTTGATACAAAAAACTCAATTTGCATTTATATTGGAAAATGATTTGGGGCCTATACTTGGCACCATCTGATTCACCAGAAAATAACACCCCTCTATGTCTTCTGTATGAGAAGACGGGTCAGTGTGTAGGTGGAAGACATTTTGCACATGAAACACAAAAGGTTTGAAAGGTTTGACCTTTAGTTCCACGCTGAAGAAGAGGACAAAATACTTACTACTCAAGTGACCACTGAGGGCCAACGGTGGCTGAAGTGGCTCACCTCATTCATTTTTCATCAACTGTTCATCATAAAGCAATAAAACCTGATCTGCAGATCCGGCCGCCCAAAGGTCTGATGCCATGAAAACACAAAGTACCCACAAAGAGACAAAAAATGATACTCAAAACAACCAGACTGAAACATAAGGTGATAAGAAAGAGAACAAAACGACCACAAAGAGACCACATTCTAGTTGTGTGTCTAAAGCTACCAGTTATGTGTTGTAAATGTGAGTAAAAGCAAGACATCTAGAATACTTTAGGTTTCAATAAAGCACTTGAACAAGCTGGTACGGGATGCTACCACTTGATGACTGAACTTGATGTAGTCGCCCATCATTCTTAAGCCAATTCATCTTTAGTCCAGAATTTAAGAATAGTCTCTTTCATCTTATGTAACAAAACTCCAGTAGCTTTACACCGTCCATCTTAACTGCAAATAGAAATTGATCATTTCCAATCAAGGTGACAAACTCTGTCCTTGTGGGTATGCATCAATAGGCTACATTCTGGATTAAATGAGGGAGTTAAATAATAATACATACAGATTAGTCTATATGTTCCCTACATGCCTTGGAGACATTTCTCACCCTGGTTTGACAGCTTTTTAGCCCGCAAAGCCTGAAATGACGCACGCGCCAGCGGGAGGGCTTGTACTTTATAAAGCCGGCTACCAAACGCATCAGGAGACATCAGACTCTCCTGCTGAAGACCTTTGTGCTCTCCCCCATAGGCTACTATGTCTCTGGAAGAATCATTTTTTATAAGCCCTGGGGACAGCAGGATTGTGGTCCTGAATGTTTCCACGGCTGAGCAGCACCAGTACAACATCTGGCTCCCCGGAATTGGAATCGCTGCTGTCTATGGGATAATCATCGTCGTGGGTCTGGTCGGAAATATTACTCTAATGAAGACGTGTCTGGTGGTGAAGTCCATGCGCACGGTGCCCAACTTGTTCCTGTCGAGCCTGGCTCTTGGAGACCTGCTGCTGCTGGTGACCTGCGCCCCGGTGGACGCCAGCCGCTACCTGGTGGACGAGTGGCTCTTTGGACGCATTGGATGCAAGATGATCCCGTTCATCCAGCTAACCTCGGTGGGAGTCTCCGTGTTCACCCTGACTGCTCTCTCCGCTGACCGGTACTTCATTTTTTTTTTTTAATTGGAGTGCAGCATGATACACTAGTGAATATTTTGTCAAATATTCATAGGCTATTTTGAATCCTTGTATTATTCCACCGACTAACTAAGAATTGTGTCTGTTTTCCACGTAATCAATACTACCTGATTATTTTAGTTCTCTCGAGGAAACTTCTGAAAATTATAGACATGTTAAAAAAGCATTACCATTTTATTCGCCAGCATAAAATGCCTAAAGGCTGTTTCAAAGCTCTCCCCAATCATTTATGTGTGTGTTTTTTTTCCAGAAGGCGTTTAGTTTAATTTGAGTCTGGAAACACAAAGATCAGCCAATAATCTGTGATTCTAATATGAAAATGTAAAGGCTGTTTTCATAACCAAATTCTCGTATAATCCTAAATGACAAGACAAAGAAGGGATTTTAGGAAATGCTGAAATTAGCGTCTTTAGTTTGAATGGTCACAAAACTATTGCATTATTTTAAGGAGTTATAAGTGGAAAAAGGTTGGAAATCTCTGACATCAAATATGAAAAGAAAATGCAATTGAAATTGAAGTGCTCCAGCAATTCAAAAGAAACTTGTGCTGATCTGTGAATAAAATAACCTCAAACAGAATGAAATGTTCCATCAATGCTCAATAGAGGAGATCCAGATGAAGCTTTTTGTCAAAAGGGCTGCCAACTAGCTTTCAGGAGCAAAAAAAAGTTTATGACTAATAATACGATTCTTTAGTTGGATTCCTTTTCCCTTCATTTCAAATCATAATTTGATTTTCTCGACTGTGTAATTCGCAAGCTTTCAGCGATGCTCTCAGAAAATCGGTCTGTGACAGTATGAAGTGGCAGAGAGCTACTTTGAAATCAGTGATGAGTTGAAAACATGCATCTCTGCAGTTAATTTTGAATACATCCATAATGAAGAAACATTAATGAGGCAATCAGAGTTAATCTTGTCATAAGCAGCCTCTCCACACAAAGAAAAAATATCAATCCATTTCCATTCATTTCTCTTCTTCTTTTAGGTACAGAGCTATCGTCAAACCGCTGGACATCCACAGGTCCAGTGCTGCAGTCAGCATCTGTTCACGGGCGGGGGCGATCTGGCTGTTCTCTGTGACCCTGGCCATTCCTGAAGCTGTCTTCTCTGACCTGCACACTTTCACCACCAGCCACACCAATGAGACATTTGTGACCTGCGCACCCTACCCCCACGCCGGGGAGCTGCACCCAAAAATCCACTCCACTGCCTCCCTCCTCATCTTCTACATCATCCCCCTCTTCATCATCTCCATCTACTACTGCTTCATCGCTCGCAGCCTGGTCAGGAGCTCTGCGGACATTCCCACTGAAGGACACCTGCACCTCCAGAAGCAGGTTTCAGAGGAGTCATCTGTTTACATTTATCTCATTTCCAATGTGGTCTTTATAAACAAAACCCCCAAATAAGGTCCCTCATCTCTACTGTAAGAGGATAGTTCAACATAAATGCAAGTCAGCAGTCCCAGTGGATTACTTTGTAATGTAAAGGCAGCTTTTTTATTTTTTACTGTTTATTGTCCCAAAATTTGAGCTTTAAACAGTTGCTTTCCAGATAACTTTCTAGAGTTGTAACACCCTGTGTGTATTGCAAACCACTGGTTTGCCATCTAATAAACTTTGATTGGCTTCCTGGATTGTATTTCATTGTCTCACTGGTAGATGAAACTTGCCCACAAATGCACCCCAAGGACCCATCCTTTGGGACCGCAAACATTCATAGCTGATGAGAGATTTCAATCTAGACCCAAATGGTGGACTCAGAAAGGATAGAAATATCAATTAAGAGATTCACAAATGATATACCACACACATTTATCATTATTGCACAGCTTTGTTTGCTTGTGGAAACTGATTTCTTCTCTCTGTCCTGTCAGATCAAGTCCAGGAAGCGTCTGGCCAAAACGGTGCTGGTGTTTGTTGGCTTGTTTGCTGTCTGCTGGCTGCCCAGTCACATCATCTACCTGTATCGCTCCTACCACTATGACCAGGTGGACACGTCGCTGGGCCACTTTGTTGCGAGTGTGTGTGCTCGCATCTTGGCCTTCACCAACTCCTGTGTGAACCCGTTTGCACTCTACCTGATGAGCAAGAGCTTCAGAAAACACTTCAACAAGCAGTTGTGCTGCACTTCCTCAAGACAGCTGTACAGCCAGAACAGTGGGAGTACGAACATAACAACCGTCTGAAAGCGTCTGTGTTTATAAGTTTATAACATCTGTGCTTTAGCAGGATTGGAGTCATGTGATTGTTTTTTCTCACATTGATTTCCCAGGACCACAGGCTTATCTGTCAACTTCAGCGGAATGAATGGACACAGTTACAATCATTTATTCAATTTGTGAACAACAAAACAAATCACAGTCATGGCAGAGGGAAGTTGTTTTTGGTAAAAACATTGGTGTAACATCTTTTTTGTTCTCTTGAGATGGGTCTTTGTTCTACATATCCACTGACCAATAATTATGAACAAAAGAGAGTTAGTAGGTTTTCTTTGTGTTATAATTCTGTTGGGTGTAAAATCCAAAGCCTTTGAGATGTGAAATGAAAAATATCACTTATGGTTGTAAATAAAAAAAGTAAAGTGCAAAGTGAAGTGCAATCTACACATGAAAAGCTATACATACCAGCTTTTTTGTGCATGTTTTTTTTTTATCTGTAAAGTTATTCTGAGAGTTTAATATTGTAAAATATTGAAACTAAGAAAAGACTGCTATTCTGTGTACTGGAAAAAATATGTGATATGGGATTTTTTGGCCATATTTGTTAGATGTCAAACAGTTGTCAAGTTACATATTGTGTACAAAGTGATGTTATGATTAGTTAGTCAGTGGTGTGCTTGTTGTTTGGCTCAGCTTCCTAATACTGTATAAACATATTTTTGCTGCTTTTTGTTAATAATGTGTTTAAAGAGCAGTGCAATGGTTTAACTTCTCACCTGGCTGCAGTGGTGTGTAGGTGTAATGCAGGACCCTTCACTGGTTTGTGCCGTTAAAGGTGCAACAGACTTGAAACTTTTCAGGGAAGAAAGCATATGTGTAACATATAATGCACATAATTATTTTCATTATGAAATTCATTTAAATGTTTGACCTTAAAAAAAGTCACAAAATAAAATGAAAATCACTCAATCATGTTTTGGTCAGATCGACAGGCCAAAACCCCAAAATATTAAATTTACAGAGCCCCTAATGTGGATGCAGATGTTTGCTCCTTGATATATATAACATGAAACATACTTCCAATTATTGATGATTAATTATCTGTCAATTCACAAATTCATTGACTAATTGTTCATCCCTTACAATATAGTGGTGATGTACCTTTGTCTAATCATGAGCAAATATCAGAACTGTGAAGTGAATTTGTCATTCTGACTTCACCATGACTACATGTTGAAAATAACTGGATGTTTACACATCATTAAACTTCATTCGAAGTGTATAACCCCCTTTGCTTAACATTATTTGAAAAAATTTTTTGAATATGAGCTCTCACCTGTTAAGATTCCACAAATGCAGAGCAGTCTTTCACTCCTTTTCCAAAGGAGAACCACTGGAGCTCAAAGATGAGTTTTAAATTGGATATATTCTTGAATTATAACGTTTATTGCATGAAGTCTGGGGGCCTTCTCTTTGTATGTAACCTGGCCTCAGTGTAAACTTAGTATGAACTTTGGCCTCAAAGAAAATGTCAACATCCAGGTTCTTTGACCTGATGTGCCCTCTGTGTATAACACCTCCAAAAGTCATCGCGTATACGATGGAGACATCAGTAAAAGACTGTGGATGTTTCCTTCTCAGTGGCATTACTGTCTCACAGGTACAGCATTAACCACTGATTGTGGACACATGCCACAGGAAATCCATGACCATACAAACACACACATATTCAAATAAACATACAAAATCATAGCATTCTGTATATCCCTCTTTCTGAGCTTCTGCTGAGGGCTTTCTTTGCTGTGTAGGTAAAGAAATGTCAAGTCAAATCTGCTCAAGCAAGACTTTTTAGGTCTCTACAGAGGGGACCTTTCAGAGGTGACATTTCAGTGCAGAAAATAAATTTGCCTTGAGCAACACTGGCTACTGGACCACTGAAAAAACAGAAGCAAAATCTATGAAGCAGAGATTTCTTTATTTTACACATTGCTTTTCCTCATCAAAACCTGACATGAAGGCCTACATTACCCACACTGCAACTTGGCCATCAACAACTTGGTCAGAAATTTTGGTGTATTATGCTAGTTGTAGCTAATACAGCTCCAAGCAGCCTTGTGCAGGGATAAGCAGTGGATGACAGAGGTCTGTTAAGAACACTTCTTTCCTACTCCACACCCACAGACTTTATTTATCAGATATTACACAGCTCCCTTTCCAGCCACAGAAGACTTCATACAACTGATTTGCATATATAGTACAACAACTGTAAACAGACTCTTATATGTAAAATTATTGGAGTTCTCCTTAAAAAAAACATTGGAATAATATAAAATTCATGGACATGAAATGGAAAGCTCTTTATTAAAAGTGTAAAAATACAAAACTGATACATTACAGTGATTGCAATATTACAACAACTTCCCACACATATATCCAAAATATGTTCAGGAGATACACATAAGATCATTAAAAGCTACCATATTATAAAAAAGACAAGACAAAAAAGATGTACCATTCTCTGAATGTAAATGTCTTTGCCTTCTCATGTTTGGCATTATAGGTCAATCAGAAGGCAAAATGTGCGGGACAAGTCAGTGTATATACCACGTAGAGAACCACACAATAGAGTGGAGATGTATCACTGGAAGAGGAGGAACTCTTGGATACTGTGAGGAAGAAAGAGGCTGGATGTTCTGTGAAGACGTCTCCTTCCCAGGCTTCGGCGAATACAGAACCGACACAGCTGAGACAGAGAGCATGGACCTTGGCAGGGGAGGCAAAGGGAAGAGATAGTTACAACTTCCATAAAATGAATAAATCAGTGTTTGATTGTTTTTTTAAACATGGATGTGAGTGCATCCATACTTTACAACACACCTCTTTTCTGCAGTGCAGTTCTCACTGCACTGTTTGGTGTTGAAAGATCGAGGGGTGTTTTCTCCTCTGTGTTCCTACAGCACCCATCAGCCCCAAAGTCCAGCAGAAGGTCCACAATGTTTACACCTTCGCCTCGAACTGCAGCATGTAAAGGACTGTCCTGCCCACACCCTTTTTGAACATCTGCTCCTACATGTGCACAGAAGTAAAAATGGTTTATCACCTGGCTAAAGGAGGCACAGCAGAGCAGAGACTGGTGCAAATGATTGAAAAGATTAGAACAAGGAGCAGGGCTGTCAGTGATATTAGATGATCTGCAGCTACATCCTACAGCTCTCTTCAAATTGCACAAAAAATCTATCTGTAAAAAATGTGTTGTTACTGAACTGTAAAGTCTGCCACCCTGTTTCCATGGAAAACGAAAGTAGGAACAAGACTGTGTACAGCTAAAAATCTGTCATAGAGCGGTGGTGGTGGTGGTGGTGAGGGGGGGTAGTATTTGGCACTGTCTCCACAGATCACTCAGAAGCAGGGCCTGAAAGAAATAGTTTGTTGTTTGTCTCATGGATAGGTGTGAAGACTGACATTCCTCAACAGCAGTTGCCATAGCAATCAAAGCTGTAACCATATAATAATCACAGCCTCCAGCTGAGGGATCAAACACTCACATCACTTGTGCCCTTCAGGGTCCCTTTTAGGAGTAGAAAGGTATTGCATGAAATATATAATGTGACTTCAGTAAACACGTTTTATTGCTTTGGATTTGGGCAGGTCATGTGATCCTGTGAATATCCTTATTTAGGGTATGTTAAGTATGAGTTTAAATTCACCCAGCAAGGAAGCTGACCTTCAGACGTTGTAAATAAGTGTATCTTCAAAGATCTCAAAAATAGAAATGTAGTATTATTATTATCATTCTTCAAGTTTTCCACTTTACATATTTATTTGTTTTCAGGGATGAACTGTTTTTGTGAATTGTTATTGTTACATTGCAGAGGTTACAGATTACATTACCTGAGTGCAGCAGCAGCTCAACACAGGCGGCGGCCCCGGCCATGCAGGCAGAGTACAGCGGTGTCCCCACCACTGGCAGCTCCAAGTCAATATGAGCTCCATTCAACAGCAGCAGCTCCAGACACTCTCTGTGGTCTGATGGAGAAGCAAACGCTGCTTCAGAATCTGTCCTGTGACAGATTATGTCTTTAAATCTCTACACAGTTGCACATACACGCATACCTTTTTTTGCAGCCTCGTGGATGGGCGACGCCAGAGGGCAAGCTGTGTTGATGTAGGCAATGTGCTGCAAGATGAGCCTGACACAGGCAGCACTCCCGCTGCTGCAGGAGTTGAAGAGAGGCGTGGCTCCATCTGTTGATACTACCTCCACCTATGGTAGGGATGTGTGAAGAAGCATTATACTTATGCTGCACTAAACTTATTCACTTATTTATTGAGGATAACACACAGATGCAGACAAGGGCATATGGCAATATACACAAATACTCTCTAACAGACAATATAACCAGCATCAGACCACACGTATGGTTGGCTTTGGGATACATTTTTCCACAAAAGAACTGACTGGACTTTTTCCACCATCACTTACACTGAACATTGCTCCAGGGGAGGGAATGTGCAAAACCTGTTTCAATGTTCATAAGGGTGCCTGGCTGCTGTTTTGAATTAAATTTTACTGTATTTAATAGAATCGAATATAGATATAATCTAATAGACTACCCCAAAACAAGCAATTCCTTCAAATGATAATGGTGTTCTTACATTTGCACCATTGTCCAACAGGAACTTGGCACAGGCATAATGACCACCAAGACAGGCTTCATGGAGTGGGGAGACTCTGTCCATGGTGAGTGTGTCCACGTGGAAGCCCTGCAGGGAAGGTGGGAGGGTGAATACTATTGAGTTTCAAATTTCACTTCATTGCACACTTATACTTGGGCAGTGTTAAGTTTACCTGAGCGATGAGGCTTCTCAGGTGGAGCAGTCTGCCCTGGCAGGCGGCTTCATGGAGGGGAGTTCTGTCTGACCAGGAGTCTGAGACACAAATGGTAAGATGAGGAAAGTCTCCATTGTCAGAAAAGTCCCAGATGACTGGTCCTGCTCTCTGTTCATTGCAACGTTAAGACAACCTCATTTGAATACATGTTGAGCTTGTTTTTCAGGGTCCCTCCTAACCCTTAACACCAAAGAGAACAACACTACTGCAGTCAGTCAAATATATTTTTGGGGGCGAAGTTTTCAAGTCTTAAACAAGCTGTAAGTCTGATTTGTGCAAATGTAACTTTGAAAAAAATGAAGACAAAGGTATTTGTTGCTTAATGCAAAGATGTGCAAAGTTACTGGAGGGTTTGTACTTTTGTTTTGAGAAATACAAAATGTAATCCAAAAAGAGAAAGACAACACTTACCAGCCATGAGTGAGTTGCATGCCAGCCCCCCATAGATGTACAAGGGCCTCTGCCAAGGTTGTGAACACAAGGAAACCTCTGTTTCAACAGCAGCCATGATGAGAATGAAACAACGGCAGACTGCTGCACTACCGTCCAGGACTCCAGCTCGTCCCAGTCGGATACACAATCGCGAAGTTGGTCTTCCTCCCCCCTCTTATCTGGGCCCTTGGCCACCTCCCTCACATTACCACCTCCCACCCACCTTCATCCCAGTCCCCCATGGATTCAATCTACAGTATGTACATAACAATGGCTGTGTGAATGGGCCTGTACCTTCAGCCACAGGGAGACAAGTTTAGACAAGTTTCACACTGATATTTGGGAGATATAAGACCAGTGTGCCATATTTAATATTGACAAATCTGTTAAGTGTGGATCTTCTGTTCTGACAGATACAACACCAAAACAGCTAACTGGTTTTAATGTTATGGATGATCAATGCATGTCCATGGTTGTACATGTAGACAAATGCTGCCCTCTTTAGGTTCTGAATACTTGAACTTACTTACCTGAAGTCTTTTTTTGCAGGCATGACATGGTAGTTCAACCTCTGATCACAAAGTTATGCAAATCCGCATTGTTAAGTCTTAAATAGCCATGCCATCCCCCCTCTGTTACAATGCGTTTTGTCTGGCACTCTTCAACCCTGGGAGCCATCACTTTTTAAAGCCTAATTTTAATTTTAAACAAGTGTTTCTCAAGTGCCTGTCTGGGTAGTACTGGTCATGCAGTGGTCTGGAGAAGACAAAACTGCCACACAGCTGCAGACAATATAGATGAAATGACAGGGATGAAACATTTGAAAGTAAATTTTAATTTCTGGAGCGATTTTCCTGAGATTCATATGGTCATCTTAAAAAATTCCATTAAATAAGTAACATCTCAGAGAAAGAAAATAAAGTGGTTACAGGAGTGAAATCTGTGGTATCAAATTTAGACTAAACATTTTGCACAGATATACAGCATCACAAAAACATAGTTATGTGCAATGCAACAATAACTGGAACCAGCCCTTTTTACTCCTTCTCTTCATTGCCTTGTATGATGTGCATATCAAATCAAAAAAGTGCTTATGAAAGCTCCAAGGGCTACCACAGTTTTCCATTTCAATCAGTTAATATAAAAAAAAATATAAAAAAAAAACAAACAAGTGTCTGATAAAACAATTTCAGACAAGGTCCTTTTGATAGGTAAATGTAAACAATGTTAGGGGTTACCAGGATACATTCAGCATTCAGTAGTCATGTTTAAAATGTCATGCTGCATCAGAAAGGTGACATATCACATCAAAAGCAGCTAGAAGTGGGGGGGGTATGGCGTGATCACCATAATAAAGTTCCGCTGCTCGCCTCCTGATACTATCAGACTGAGCTTAATTTTTCTTGCTTGTTTCCTGCCTCCACAAGCCGCATGGGCCGGTGGCATCAGCTGCGATGTCAATTACCCGATCTGGCACCAGCCACTGCAGAAAGAGGAGGAAGAGGAAGTCTAAAACAGCTACAAAGGCAAAGATGGAGCCAGCGACGGGGCCGCAGTGAGCCCTCAGCCTCAGTAAACGTCTGTCCAGAGGTAGCACATCTTCTCCAGCCACTCTGTCGTACACCTGAGAGGGAACACAAAACAATGATTCCACAAACAACTCCCCATCCACCATTCAGTGTGTGGTCTCAGCTGTGTGAACCATCAGGGCATTTACACGCACACAAGGAAAAGTATAAATCAGTACATACCCTTTCAGTCCTCTCGGCAACATTTCTCCAAGTGTAGAGGTTTTGCACACGTGCGTGGATGGAGGCGGGGGAGGGGACAGAGCCCGCACGTTGCCGGGCGATGACCGTTTCCAGACCAGCACACAATGACCGTACGGTGGGCTCACACAGGGTGATCAAATCCTCAGGTAACACCTCAGGAATGCCTCCAACGCGAGTGCTTACCACCTCAGGAATAAAACAAAAAAAACTTGATGAGCACAATGTAGATAAATAAACACACAAGTATAAATCACCATCAGTGTAATAGTACAAGAGCGACTGTTCTAGCTTCCTTTTAAAGATTGTACACTGCTCTTCCAAAAGTAGAACATTACACTTATTATTTGGATGAAAATCATAATTTCATCCACCTCATTCACAGCAGGCCAAACTTCCCCTGTCAGATGTGATTTTCTGGGTCTTTGTTGGTCAGTAGCTGCCTTCCATTTACTGTTAACCATTACTGTCAGCAAATTGCGCTCATTGTTATAATAACCCCCTCAAATTGTCGATGGATGACTATCTTGCTTTGCTCATCCCTCTTTTTCTACCCCCCTTATGTAATATGTTTTTGTTACGCAGACAAACAGCCACCCACAAGCGCACACACCCACAGAAAATCTGCGAGAGAGAAAATTTCAACATTTTCCACTGTGTTGTGCCAAGTCTGTTCGGTAAAATGCGTTTCAAAAGAGCTACTTTTGTAAATCTAATTTGTTTTACGCTTGTATTCTGTGAAAAGGGTTATTTGTGTTATTTGTACATTCTTTAGACATTTGGTAAATGGTCAAATTCTATAAATATTTAGTTTGCTTTGTGTGTTGCAAGATGAAAGCTGAAAGCTGATTGTTTGGGACAAACCACACTGTAATAATTAGTTTTAAGAAAGCAAATGTAAACACAGGAAGTGCAGCTTCTGATGTAATTACTATTTAAAGCCGTGAGAAATATTATTGCACACAATAGTACATGCTTTCACTTCAGTAAAACAACCCATTAGGAAATATTTGTGCTCCCGAATCTTGTCCAATGAAAGGCGTTATCAGCAAATCAGCTGTATGGAAATTTTGGACTCATCCTTCTTACTTCCCGTTTCCCTCCTGAAACTACTTCACAAAAGGTACCAGACCTGCAGTCCACAGCTGGCTCCCTCGACAATGGCCATGCAGAATGCTTCAGTGAGGGATGTGTTGAGGAAGATGTGACCCTGCACCAAAACTCCTCGAACATCTTTATGCTCCAAAGCCCCCAGCAGACGCACCCTGCAATGTTCCAGTTGGAAGAGATTAGGCACATGTGATACGGTTTCCCCTCACAAACCTAATGTGTGACTGGGCCAAGCTGCTGTCACATGTCACAAACATTAATTGAATTAATTCCTGGATATTCATGTCACATAAAATGCAGCAAATGACTGTAGGCACAATAAAAGTTAAATCAAATTAACTAAGCAACTTTTATTATTTTATAGCATCTCTCTGACTTGATCTCCTTTTGACGTTTTGACAGGTTAAAAGTAAAGTGTCCGACATTCAAATATCCTCAGAGAGAGATGTGCAGTACCGGTCATGTAGTTGGTATTTCTCTCTCACTTCCTCCAATACAATTCTCTTTGGTCCCTCTCCACCAATAACAAAATGGAGATCAGGATGTTTGAGGCAGAGCTCTGGGATTATTCCACCCAGAAGGTCAATTCCTTACCAGAATAGAAGAGAAAGTGAAAATTGAGAATGTGACAATGTGAATCTTTAAATGCAGTACTAGTATCAAATATGTCGGGGTGATATTGTAGCATTTAAAAACTAGGATAATCACACATCAACCAGCGTTATTATTCTTTTTCCCCACAAAACACAACAGAAATATTAATGTCAGAATCCCTTGAATTTGCTTGATAAAGATATTGGCAGCATCTGTGACATTTTCCATTTGGAAAAATAAAGTTGTCGGTGCAAACTACGTCATGGCAAAACTGCAAAAATTCTCAACTATTATATTTTTGACATTTTGTACATTGACATAGCTACAATGTCTAACTCTCTGCACCTTTGCGGTAGACGAGACGGCTGATGACAACAATAGTGATCGTGTTGTCTTGCCGCTGGGAGGGGTCAGGGGTGAAATCCGTAGGGTCAACGGCGTTGGGAATAACAGACACTATCTCTGGGTTGAGCGCTGCTCGGAGCACCGTGTTCTCCTTACTGGTGTACGACACGCACACTATGTGGTTGGTATCACACAGCGACACAGTGAGAAGCTTGTTGGTCAACACAGAGCTGACGTCAGCAAAGCCGAAGAGTGAGTGGTCAGTGAACACCTGTGAATGAGATTACTCCGTAGGTTTAGATGACGTGTAGCACAGAGATGTGAGCAGATGCTAAGATTTACAAAAATGTTTGACCTGGCTCGTAATGAGTCACATACCGTGTTTAAACCCATGGTCTTAGCGTGGAACAGTGCATCATGGGCCATGGCTGAGAACGAGCTGTGTGCGTGCACCACAGTGATGCATTCCCTGACAAACACACAGCGTAACAGTGGGAGACTGTGGAAGCAGGTGGTTGCTGTGGACTGGTTGTACATCACCTGCAGAGGGAGGTAGTAGACCTTCAGTCCATTGGTCAGGAACCTGACACCCTTCCTCCTGCCGTAGGCATGGGTGACGATTATCACCTTGTGTCCCTTTTCAATCAGACACTGCGAGAGCTGGTAAATATGACTTTCTACTCCTCCCATGTTCGGATAAAAAAAGTCAGACACCATGCAGATGTTGTGCCTCCTACTGGACACCCTGGCAGGCTCTGCAGGAGCTCCAGAGACTCCCTGAGATGAAGGATTATTCACAGCTGCAGCTCTCCTTTGTTGGCCCATAGTTATTCCTTGTATGACCGTGTACTTCACCAGGGCTGAAATAAGATGATTCTTCAGTCAGTGCATCAACATATTGTAATAATAATTTAATAAGTCATATTTTAACAGATTCGAGCTGAACAGTTTCTGAATAACCTCGTTCACTTTGAACATTTTATGCTCGTTTCTCTTTTATGTTGCCCAGCTTGTCGCAGCATACCTGAAATAAGACAGTGGGGTCACAGCTGCATTCAAACCTGCCCATACTCCAGTAACCCCCCACCCCCCCGCGTCATGATGATCCCGCATCTCTCACATTTGACTGAATGTAGCACATTCTCTCTGCCTGTACAAGATCAGAAAATGAAATGTTCCTTTACCTTGAAATCGCTGAGACTATGTGGCAGAAGTAAGGCGATTATCGACCACCATTTCCAAGGTAACATACATGAAGAGTTTATGTGTCCCTCGTCTATTTCAATATACATTAGCCTCAAGCTAACTCGCTTCGCTCATATTATTTCACCACTTCACGGACTTTCGTAGCAGATACCTTTCCATGTCCAAAATTGCCTTACCGTAGACAAAATGTCAATCGTGTTCCAGCCCATGCAAATACACTGAACTGTATTTAGGTGCAGATTTATTGCTGCTCGCTAGCCTCGAGCTAGCCAGTTAGCTGTGTGCATCACTTCCTGGTATTTCATTACGTCAGACGCAGTAAGGACGTACCGTAACTATATTTGAGCCCTTTATGGGTAATTTTGACACACAAAGCAACTGTTTTCCGGGTCTTCCACTAATGTAAATGTTTTTTTGGATATAATTTCACTGAACTTATATAACTCTGGGCAGAGGACAAAGATAGAAACCCATCGATCTCTAGCCCCTATACTGATGAAAGATTACTGTCCTGTGCCACTTTAACTTCCACTCTGCCCCTCGTTATGTACATTACTGTATTATGAACAGCATTTAATATTTGTTTAATATAAGCTCAAGAAATGTTATCATTGTGTCATTATCATCACACTAAGGAGTATTGTACGATGCATATGGCTTTTGAAAAAATCTTTTAAAAGAAAATTAGACCACAGTTATCAAACTTTATTATTTAACATTCTGGCTCATGTCTTGCGAACGTTGACAAGCTTATTACAGCAAAATGCTTCTGCTGACTTCAGGTACATAATGGAGAAGACCAAGATGAATTTCTTTGATACGCTCCTACTCGTATGCTTTAAACATCCTGCCAAATGTTGCCTCATATCTCGCAACTGGACAAACAAGTTTGAATATGTTCTTGGGGTCCTTCCCTTAACAAGTCTGAACATGGTGAAAATACAGTAATGGCGGTTATACAGGAAACAGAATTAGCAACACAAGAACAACAGGGACAAAAAGTCACAAAAAGCTTAAATGGGACGTATGGTGTAAAGGATTAGGTTCACACATACACATTTTCACATATTATTGCAATTCTTTCTCTTTCAGCTTGCTTCATATTTATGTTTGTTTCCCATGTCCCAGGGTTTCGCAACACCTTTCCAGAAAAAAAATACAAAAGTCTCTTCCTATTATTTCTTCCTATAATATTTACATTACATGTAGCATTTCTGTATGTAGGAATAAACAATGCATAAAATCATATTTTACCACTGCTGCTACCACTGATGTTAAAAAGTAAAAAGTAAACATCCTTGTATTAATAGCTTCTTCCTCTACAAATAACAGTATTTAAAGTATATATATTCCTAACCACCATGGTACATTAGGCTCACTTTTGTCCTGTACTTCTATAATGATGGAAGACATTAATCAAATATATTATTCTTTTATAGTTTATAGAGTATGATTTTGCCCAGGGTGGTCATATCATACATTAAGCATATGTGAGTGTATCTGAATATCAATAATGTTCATTCAACAAACTGTCTTATTCAACCATGTCAGCAATACAATTTTGCAAAATCTACAACCTAGTCACATTCAGTGGGTTTTTTGTGTGTGTTTTTTTGTCCCTTGTCAATGAGGTGATTACATTTAAATGTGTAAATTAAGCTTCGCTTAGGACACTCTTTTGATGGTTACTGAGGCTAGACAAAGTTCATATGAACATGTGCACTTTAAAAGCTCATTAAATGAATACAGAAAAATCCATAAGTAGCATGAACACAAGATGTATGTAACCTGCATTTAAAAAGTCTGAGAGTAATGAAGGTATGTCCATGGCTTAGCACCAGTCAATGGAAAATGCAATTTCCACTCTAGAGTTTATCTTGTCTGTTTATCAGCAGGAGTTGTCAGGCTCTGCTTCTCTTATCCTTGGTTGACTTTTTTTCCTCAAGGACAAAAGACATGATAAACTCAATTGAGCTGAGTGCTCTGGCAAAAAAAACATGGCCAGTATCAACAAAGAAGAGCAAAACTGGTATTGGCTTGTTTTACAACAGTATTAAGTATTGTGAAAACCTGCTAAGTAGTTTGGCTTAAGTATGTTGTGAAATGGAATCTGAAAGGAGGTCTCTATCGTGATGATAAAAAAATGTATTACTTACTGTGAGAATTTACCACAGCGCCACAAGAACAGGGAAAATCCAAGCACCAATGCAATGGGGATGATTTTAAAGTATTTCATGAAACATTTTGGTGGATGGATGTCTGTTATATATTTATCTGTGGAAAAACAAAACATTTTTGAAACATTCGAAACAATGCTTGTGTCATTACTTTTGCTGTGTTTACAGCTAACATGACTGCATTTTCAATATGGCAATAATAGTAATGGGCAATAGCCTATATTAGTCCCATCATCTCCAATAAATAAATAAATAAAATTAAAACAAATAGTTACCAGGCTTTTTAATGCAGTCATAGCTAATGTTAGATGTTACACCCTTGGTCTTCACATAACATTTTGGCTTTGAGGTCGACCTGAGTTCAGTGATGAGTTCATTCCTGAATTGGTAAAGGCCAGGAGAGTTCACGGAGCGTGTGTGAGATATGTAAGTTGTGGATGAATTTGTAAGAAGCTTTCCGTCCAAATACCAATCAATCTCAGCATCTCGGTACCGTCCTGTCACATTGCACTGGAAAACCTCTCTACTTAAATTGTTGCTCCAGTTGCCGCCGTCCTCACAAATAACATAGTTTGCTGGTGAGAGAAGAAGTCTGCTGTAAATTCATGGTCAAAAGAATGAGTGATCAGTTGTTTGAGGTATGCAGAATGAATAAAAGAATTACTCACCAAAAAGGTTTAGATTTATATAAAAACGGGTATATTGCTCTTGAATATGAAAGATGCATTTGTATTTGCCCCGGTCATCCGCTGTGATGTTGGTCAGGCGAAAAGAGCAGTTACTGCTGTTCTCAGTCACAAATGTTTCGACTCTACCTTTGTATCTGTCAGAGACCTCCAGAGTGGTTCCATTGTGCTTTAACACCAATTTCATGGTTGGTTTATCCATTTGCCACTGAAGCATCTTTTCCAAATTTCTGCCTGAGCAGTTGCACGGCAGGAGGACACTGTCTTCTACAGTGCCGTTGATAGTCACCTCGTTGTCAACTGCAGTAGAAAAGGTAATGTTGGGTTAGTTCTATTCAATACACTTGAGATATTAAGTTTATTGGTGGACTTTTTAGTCAAACTGACAAATGCTGCAGTCAAATTTGAAATGACAGTTACATTCTCAGTTTTAAATTTGACATTATGACTTTACAGCTGTCTCTGCTCCTGTTAAACTCACTTTCATGTCAGCCTTAAGTAAGACTCCTTTCTTCATTGTCAGTTGATTAAGTCCTACCTGGTGGTGGCAGCTGGAATCAGCTGGAGTCTTCCTGGATAATTTTCTTCATACATGTTTACAATCTGTATTTTCCCCCCATATTTTGTATTTAATATGAGTTCTGCTCTGCACACTCAACATTAATTGAGTGTTTGTCAATCCCGGCAGAGGGATCCCTCCTCTGACGATATTCATATGTTCAAGTTCAAGTTCTAAGGACAGGATATGTTGTATCCAGATTAGGAACACCCTTGACTTTAACTGAAGAGGCTGCTCCCAGTTTTTTTTTTAAACCATTGTTATCTTAAGTGTTACTTCCCTGATAACATCTTGACTGTTTGCTTTCGGAATTTTTATTTTAAATCATTTGGTGACCTTCATCTTTCACTTTCCCTTTTTTCTCTGTGTGATAAGACAAAATATAAACAATAATAAAAAAATATTAAAGAAATTAAATGATCGAAAACCAAATGAAGAGAGAAATTTGTCACTGACACCATGCCAAACAATGAGATAAATATGACCCAATATATATGCAAAATAATGGACCGACATGGGCTATGATTGTCTTTTTTTACATGTGCTTTTTCACTGAAGCCAAAACCTTGCGCTATAGAGAATTCAAAGATTTGAAACACTTTAGTATTTAGTTTTACACCCATTCTCATTAAGATTTTGTGTACGTATTAGGCATCGCATCACAAAGGCACTTGAGACTTATGAACACCATCACAAGAACGGCACGACAGCGGCTCTTCTTCCTTCGGAGACTGCGGAGGCGCAACATGGTCACCAGGACACTCTGCAGCTTCTACAGGTGCATCATCGAGAGTATCCTGACCGGCTGCATCACCACTTCGTACGGCAGCTGCTCCACCCGCAACCGTAAGACTTTACAGAGGGTGGTGAAAACTGCGCAGCACACCACCAGGACGGAGCTGCCTTCCATGGAGCACCTCTACAACCACCGGGGTAGGAAGAATGCCACACGGATCATTAAAGACCCCCACCACCTCAGCAACAAACTGTTCCAGCTGCTGCCGCAGCATTCGGTCTCACACCAACAGACTCAGGGACAGTTTTCATTCCACAGGCCATAAGACTGTTGAACTCCTGAGTTGTCAATTTTATTATTTATCACATTAATTCTTATTTTTTTTGCTACTTATGTTTATTTGCACAACTTGCGTAGTGTTATTTTGCATTTTACTCTTTCGTTTCCTCTATGTTGCAATGCTGAAAGAGCCTGAAGGAACCGAAGAATTTCATTGCCAGTGATTACTCCTGTAATTGTTGTGCGCATGACAAAGAACCTTGAACCTTGTTTATGTCTCATTCCCTTTTTGGATTTCACTTGATTTATCAACATGTTGTTACATCAGCACAAACTAAACAAAATATCCACACCAATATACATTAATACAACAAAACTAAACTAAAACATAATTTCCCTTCAGGGATGAATAAAGTAATCTATCTATCTATCTATCTATCTATCTATCTATCTATCTATCTAAAACTGTTATTGCTAAATTACACTTTAATTAATAATTAATTAACATTACTCAACAGGTAAATCCTGCCTTGCCTGACCTCTCAATGTCCGTCTTGTTATTTCAACACCATGCTTATTGTAAATTAATCACATTTTTTGTGAAAAATCTGAAAACTAATATTCAACTTATTGATTACATTAAATCGCATTCACTGAATATCTTGCAGATAAGCCCACTTGAACGCGTACCAAAAAGAGATTACGGAGTTGGATTTGTCAAGCAAAACCTAAAACTTGGTAAATCAGAAATCTGAACAAACCTCCCAGGAATAAACATGGAAAAAAAGAGATTTGAATCAACATGTGAATCAGCACAGTCACAACTTTACTGGTGTTGCAGCTCTGGACAGATAAACATGGAACAGCAGAAGGCATTTACAGTTTATATTCCCACTCCTTATGTCAGCACTCATTGGTTATCATGTACAGATCAAGGCCGACTATAATTTTAAAGAGGACAGAGTCAAACCCTTACTCTTAACTCTCCTATACTGCTGAGTGATATGAATCATGTGAAAGCTTACCTGTGGCATTAACCACCATTAGCATTCCCAGAATTATCCTCATGGTGCGCAATGCGAGCGAAGAGGAATGATCCATAAGACATATACACTTAAAGGAAGGAGCAGCTACTTGACCAGACAGGTGGGTGAAGACTCTTCTAATGCATTCTGCGTCGTGTGATTTTGAATAAGCGTAAGGATCCGCCCACAGCTTTTAGAAAAAGTTAAAAATCCTTGGCCGTGAAAAAGAAACCAAAACCTCGCTCGTCTTCGGTGTGTCTTAGTGAGTAAAGGAGAAGCCTACAGTTTCCGGAGGAAATCTCAGTTAATGTCGGTTGCACGAACACTCGCGCACACGGACACATAGAAACAGTCCCCCCCCCCTTCCAATCCCTTTACACGCATCCCTCCAGCTTTGCGCCATCACCGTCGGGAGCTAAAGCAGGGAGGGAGCAGCGGGAGCGGGATCGGGATCGGGATCGCACGCGTAACGATACCTGCTTTTAAGTACTTATATTTATACTTTTATTATTTTCGCTAACGTAAAAAGTGAAGGTAGCGAGGGATCTGGATACCGTGCGGACGGCATGGGAGAGCACACGGCGTTTCTGCTGTTACTGGTGGCGACCTTGACGCTTTCATCCGAGGTGAGTAGCTACAACGGAGAAAGCCCAGGCTGTGGGATAGTGTTGGTGAGCCGTTCCCTGGCTGTGGTCCTCCGCAGCGGGCCTGTGGCCACGACCGGCAGCTGGCGGGCTACGACCACCGCCTGAAACGGACAGACAACGACGCACTAAAATAACAGCTGAAGTGTAACTTCTGCTTTTGTTTGTTATGACGTCCCACTGGTAGCACGAATACTATGTAACTGTTAAACCGCGCTACAGCCGAAGAAAACAGGATTACCCGGTTTATCTGATGCCCGCACTCTGTTTGATCCACCACATTATTTCCCCCTGGCAGTTAGTTTGAACTTCTCGTTTCACGCGTCCATCGATACGCCTGGTTTAGAGTGTACACATATTTGCTGCGTAGAATTAGCAAACTAAAGCTACCACGGCCTACCGTTAGATGTCAGTGATTGACAGCTTGGCCCAGCCATGTTGGACATGTTTTTGTTTGTCTTAACGGGGATTTTATGTAACGCACTGCTCTTATTACACTCCGTTGTCGTAGTTTCTCGCTGTTATCTTTTATTGCTAGTTTGACAGCTAAGTTAAGTCGCCTACCTAGAGCAGTGAATAGAGTCTAGCAAGCTAACGGGAGCTAGCTTTTCTTTTCCTCCCCCAGAAAATGACATGGATTGGCATGGCAACCGTTATGTCCTAACATGGCAGTCACATACTCCAGTGGGGAAAAAAACAAAAAACAAAAACGTCAAGGGGTTCAACCAAAGCCCGGTTATACACCAGCTACACCTGACAAATACGCCACAAAGACTTCATCTATGTTGTGAATAACCAGTGGTCTCTGATACCAGCACTGATTTTAACCGTGCTAATGTGGAGGGAGTCGTTCCGTGCTGCTGTGTCGACCTGGCCCACTTGGTCCAGCAGCATTGCAGCTGCAGGGAGGTGATAATGCTGAGGAAAATGGAAAAAAACGGTGCAGCCTTTTTTTTTTTTTTAAATATAATTTGACACAAGCAAGATGGCGCCTGCAGTATTCTGCTGCTGCTGTTGTGCTGGACCACAGAGAAATGCACAGCTCAGGACCAGATGGAAATATGATGAACAGGGGGTCGCGTTGCGATATGCAAATCATCAGGTGCATAATGTCGTGTCGTCGTAACCACGCTGCATTTAAGGATGCCTGTTATTAAGGTTTTTTTTTTAATGAAGTACAGACTCATTATGGATTCCCAGCAGTGAAAAATGTTTCTACAACGAATTGTTGATGTTGATTTGAGTTGGTCTCAGTGGTATTCCCTTTTTAATGGCCATATTGATAATATTCCTGTTACGAAATTCTCTTGTGGTAGAGCTACAGTACAATACATCCACTTGTTGTTTTGCACTGTACACTGTTTCTATGTTGCATTTTTTTAGGCTGCAGGCTGAGTCAGGAGAGAAAGGTTCAGGCAGACCCCGCAGCACCAGTACCTTGATGTGATAACCTTTGTGCACTGTTAAGACCTGCTGCCACAGTCTGTGACAGTCACAGGGGTGTTTTGGAGCTTTGTCTTTGATGTAAAACCAGGTCAGACTGGTTATTTCAGTGTAATCCTAGACTAATAAGCACAGAAGACATATACTGGTACCACATGGCCTGTCCCTTGAAGGTTTTCTTTGGGAACTCAAACTGCAAAAGGCATTGATGTGTGAGATGTACATATTAATATGGGTACAGGTTTTACGTGGATGGTGTCATAAGAACCATTCTGAATTGTGAGCTCATTACGTGGTCTTCAAACCATGTTCAGTTTTATATTCTGCAGCCCGTATCACACATTCACCTAACGCTCCCTGTGTTCAGCCGGGTGTTGCTTCATGCAGCCCCTGCTTACTGCTGCAGTTGATCTGTTTCTGCTTTGCCGTTTTGGTTTAAACACAATGAGCAACATGGATGTGCCAAAGAACTCAAGTAAAAAAAATGGAAATGCACATTTGGATAAATGATGGATGACTTTATGTAATGGGCTGATAAGGCCAGCAAATAGGAGTTTCAGCAGGGATGAACAATGGACTATCCCACCCTGAATTCCAAGAGGCTAATATTATGCAGCTCTTCAAAGGCAAACACAGCATCAAGTTGGAATTAGTCATCTAAAGATTGGCAGCAGATGGCCTGGTGGCTATTGTCAGCTTGAAGCGTCAGTCCTTTCTGATGTCTGCCAGGAAACATGGAGAACTTAACAGACAAAACACATTGACACCTCTTCCATCTAATTGTTCCCCAAAACCCACGGGAAGGAGTGAAGTGTAGAAACCTACATCATTTTGGACAGTAGAAGGCGAAAGCCAGAGCATGAACTTGAAAGAAGAGGGTGTTGGCACCCCATAGTTGCTCACAGCTGGATTTGATATCTGTGGTTCAGTATGTTTTTCTACTCCTTGCTATAATAGCGTATATTGTCTTCTCTTCTCACTTTCACTAATAGAGGAAATGAATAAAACCTCATAAGACAAGCCAACAAAGGGCACATGAGCTCCCCTGCAGCTATACTGCTTAGCTCTCTGGCTTATGGACTCAAAGGGATGAAACTGATTATCTTGCCTCGCTTACGCTTAAACCAGTTGTAATTTCATTTATTTATTTATATAATAACTTAAATGCACAGTGGTATTATGGATTTATTTAAAGAGGCCTTTATCCTTATGATTCACTAATTCTGTGTGTAGTGTCATGGAATATTTCTATCTACTCGATGGAGTTCGGAAAAATGAAAGAGTGGAGTCAGTCAGTCTTTTCAGGTCGAGCTCTGCGCAGAGCGGGCTCCTCGGGATTCATGCGAGGGAGTCCACCCCACCCAAGTCCCGTACCGTATTTATTGAGTTCTTGCACACAGAAAGCATTACTTTCTCCAATCCTATGTTCATCAATTCTTCATTTCCCTTATACGGTATTGTCTCATCTTGCATTACGTCCCGTGATGCAAGAGACATGGTGACCCAGGTCAACCGGTTCTTTCTTGACTCCCTGTTCTTCTGGGGTCACACCAAGAATACAGCCTTATCACATCAACCGCCGCATCATATTATGATTAAATTTCCCACTACAGTAGGGAGACAGATGTGTGTGCAGGATTGAATGTGAGAGGAAGTAAAATAGACCGAGAGGGACTTATACATAAGCGGCTTCAGGAGGAATTTCTGGTTAAGTTACACTTCAGCCAGTTTGGTGCAGTCTTCATTGTTGTTCGTTCTCTTATTCCACTTGTCTGTCCAGGTGCCTGCTGATGACTCTGTGGGTTTGCTCACTGAGCCCCAGGTGGCCATGTTCTGCGGGAAGCTGAACATGCACATCAACGTGCAAACTGGAAAGTGGGAGTCCGACCCCTCCGGTACCAAGAGCTGCATCGGCACCAAAGAGGGCATCCTGCAGTACTGCCAAGAGGTATTTGAACAGAGCGAGGCAGTGGTGCAGAGACGGAGAGAGAAAGCAAGCACACAGAACAGAACGGGAAATCGGGTAATGTAGGAAGAAAGAACATTAAAAAAATCTCTCGCTGTTCTCCAGGTGTACCCAGAGCTGCAGATCACAAATGTTGTGGAGGCCAACCAGCCCGTCAGCATCCAGAACTGGAGCAAGAAAGGCCGCAAGCAGTACAGCAGTCGCACACACATTGTGGTGCCATACCGCTGCCTGGGTGAGCGGGTTTTACTGATACAGGTGTACGTTACTGGCCGCTTTTGTGTGTATGACTTCAATATGTAAATGAATACGCATGTAAGAAACAAAGGTGCGCTCATGTTGCAGTCGGGGAGTTCGTGAGCGATGCCCTGCTTGTTCCTGATAAGTGTAAGTTCCTGCACCAGGAGCGTATGGACCAGTGTGACAGCCACCTGCACTGGCACACTGTAGCTAAAGAGGTAAGACGCACCAACAAGATGGTATTTCATTCCACTGTATAAACTTCATATTGTACCTTATGCTCCCAGAAACATGTTTTTTTGTTCATTCCTGTTCCCCCTGTTCTGTCTAGCCTTATGTAGGCTCACACTGAGTGACTCAGCACTCCTTAATTTTCTCCCCCCCCACCAGTATCTGCTGTCAACCTATTCTGCCATTTTGTTCCAACTTGCATTTCTTTGATTGCTCCTTGTTCCGTTCTGATTGTTCAGTAATGTGCACCCTCATATCGTCTGTCACACACTGATTTTTTAAAAAATCCCTCTATTATAATAATCTGGGCGTCAAAGCTACAGTATGAGGACCGAAGTAACTGCATGTTCTGTGGTTTCATTTTGGATGCCAATTACATATGAGGCATTGAAGTACCTTAGGAAGTTATGCCTAATGTCTCTCATTAAAATTAGTCCTGCGGAGACCGCACCATGAATCTCCATGACTACGGGATGCTGTTGCCATGTGGCATCGACCGTTTCCGAGGAGTGGAGTTCGTCTGCTGCCCGGCGGAGGCAGAACGAGAGTCAGACAGCATGGAGCTGGAAGGGGAGGAGTCGGACGTCTGGTGGGGCGGAGCCGAGACTGAATACTCTGACAACAGGTACCATCACTCGTGGACATCCATCACCAGCCGGACGCACTTGTTGATACACGTACTGAACCGGCCCCTCTCTTTGCAGCATGTCACGTTCAGCAGACACAGAGCCTGCCACCACAGAGGACGATGAAGACGAGGACGAGCAGGCAGAAACCTTTGAAGGAGACGAGAATGGAGAGGGCGAAGACGATGAGGAGGAGGACGACGCCACGGACGAACGGGATGGCGATGCTAGCAGCGCGAACGTTGCCATGACCACCACTACCACCACCACCACCGAATCGGTTGAAGAAGTTGTTCGAGGTGAGGGATCACGTGAACGCACAACCTTCGTTTACATGAGTTTTTGTCAGTGGTCGTCTTTCTGGCAATGTGTTGTTTGCTGATAGCGCACGGAGCGACACGTTTTATGTGTTTTCCATGAAATTCAGAAGCTCGTGTTTACATTAATTTTTCATTTGCGTTTGCCTGTGTGTACACATCTCAGCCGTGTGTTGGGCTCGCGCTCAGTCCGGCCCTTGTCATGCCATGCTGGAGCGCTGGTACTTCGTGCCTCAGACGGGCCGCTGTGCTCCCTTCTTGTTTGGGGGCTGTGGGGGCAACAGGAATAACTTTGAGTCGGAGGAGTACTGCCTAGCTGTCTGCAGCAGCTCGTGTAAGTCCCAGGACCAGAGCTGTCTGAACCCTGAAGTGTCCACACCATGAGTCTGTCCTGTCCTCAGGCTGCTGCAGATTGTCTCTGTGTCTCGTTCGCTTCCTCTGTTTCTGTTTGTCCTGATGGTGTGATGGCTCTTAACCACTCAGAGCGCTGACAAGAGGTTTCGGTTGCTCATCCTCTACTCTTATGGCGAGAGTTACAGGATTTCTTTTTTCAGAAAGATAAAAAATATCTTTGACTGGATATGAAAAGTAGAGGGAAGAAAAGGATTAGGCCCATGAAACCCCCCAAATGTCATGTTAAAAAATCCTAGAATTTGTGATAAACGTGAAGCACAATGGTATATTTTCTCCTATTTTTGACAAATCTCATTAAAAGATGCTTATTGGCTTGCTTGCCAAAAGTTGGGTAGGAAGGTTGATCCCACTCTGATCTGTTGACAGTAAGAAAAGTAAAGATTAGCACCAGCTTTATCATGAAAAATGTTCCACCAGCCATTTTATATAACCAGAGTCAATAGTCTCATTAACGATGTTTGAACATTATAGTGAAAATGAAAATGGAGAAAAAAAAGCGAGCGGCTCAAGTGAGTTGGAAAGCAGCCACGATACTCTGTCCTTCGCTCTCACATAAAGCGGCCATTCACTTCCTTGTCATTTAATCGCTCTTCATCGTTTTTTTCTAACCAGTAACACCGACCGATGCTTCTCACGGCATGTGGACGAGGCAGCGCAAATACCGGACCTTCGGTGTCGGCATGCGTTTCTGCACACGTGTGCTCGCATGCCTTCCACTGTAACACGCAGTTGTGAGGTCTGCTGCTGCAGCCGCGTAGTAGTCCAACCAGGAAGTTGTGCATCTATAACAGTGTCATCAACCTTTCTAACTGTGTCTGTGTCCATAGACCTGGCGTGTGTGTGTGTGTGCGTGCGTACGTGAATGGGGAAGAGTGCTGTAAAAGGTCAATGGGTTGATTTGCTGTTTCCACCCAGAGACTCTGCCCTGATCCTGACTTGGCACTTTTCGTCTTATCTCCAGACTCCCACGTTAAATAGACGTGGATGGATGTATAAACACGCTCATGATGGGAAACGTACCACCCTTGGTCCCCTGATAGTCTGTCTCTCTCTCAGACATGTTATTAACACAACCTACTTACACTTAACGCATTTCTTACTGTTGTGTACGTGTCTTCAGCTGAGACTCTTAGTAATGTTGCCTCCATGGAATGCTTTGTGTGTTTCAGACTTATCAGGATCAGTGTTTTTTTTCCTGCATTTACTTTTGACACACCCTCTTTGCTTGCATACTTAAGCTCTGAGCTGCTCCCGCTTATATCATACTGTTTTCTTCCCAGCATTTGACACCTCCCTCTTTACCCCACCAGTGCCCACCGTGGCTCCTAGTCCTCCGGACGCCGTGGATCGCTACCTCGAATCTCCCGGCGACGACAACGAACATGCTGACTTCCAGAAGGCCAAGGAAAGCCTGGAGGCCAGACACCGGGAAAAGATGTCCCAGGTATGTGTGTGAGTGTGTCTGAGTTGATATTGAGACCGTAAACATTTCTGTCTGGATTTTTTTTTGCCCTGTCAGGCTGTTCAGACACCTGATCTGACATTACAAAGCCTGAATTTGTCGGTATGAATGTCCAGGTGATGAGGGAGTGGGAGGAGGCCGAGAGACAGGCCAAGAACCTTCCACGCGCTGACAAGAAAGCTGTCATCCAGGTAGGACACGCACCGAAACTTCTGCTGTTAATCTCTGTGTTGAATACCATCATTTTTAAATGTGGAAGGTGTTTTGTGACCTTAAAAGTCACACTGAAACATGGCTGTCGAGCTTCATATCAGATTTTGTGCCAACTTATTGCACTGCTAGCACCATGACCAACGAGCTCACAGTCAAGTGTGGTATCGCATTTAATCAGATTTAGCAGAAACGGTAAAGAAGGATGTTTTGATTTTTTTTTTTTTTTTTTTTTCAAAGCCACTCAAAATTGATTCCATAACTGTGGTTGTTTATTATCAGATTTACTTCACAAAGTCGTGGTTATAGTCGGTGTTGTCCCCATCTGTGTACCATCTGTGCAATGCAGCACTTCCAGGAGAGGGTGGAGGCTCTGGAGCAGGAGGCAGCGGGAGAGAGGCAGCAGCTGGTCGAGACTCACATGGCCCGGGTGGAAGCTCTGCTCAACAGCCGCCGACGCCTCGCTCTGGAAAATTATCTCAGTGCCCTGCAGGCCAGCCCTCCGCGGGTACAGCATGCATGTTTAGATGTATCCACAAACACACCTTTGCACCTTTGAGTCTTAAGACTTGTTTTATGAGGCCCAAGGTGTGTGCAGAGGACTTTAAAGTTCAGACTCAACAAACAAAAGCTTTCTCAGTCATGCTTCACGCTGTCGGCAAGAAATATAATCAAATGGATGTCAAATAAAACAGCACATTATATGTTTTTTTTCTCATGAGGCATACATAAGTGTAGTAAACCCATTAACAACCATACAACAACTGCCACCACCAGCCCCGTCAGGTGTTGACTCTTCTGAAGAAGTACGTCCGTGCAGAGCAGAAGGACAGGCAGCACACCCTGAAGCACTACGAGCATGTTCGCACGGTCGATCCCAAGAAGGCCGCACAGATCCGACCTCAGGTACACACAGGCCTGTAGCTGCGTAGAACCTTTAATGAGATGAATATAGCGGGCTAAAATGAAATGGTATACAAATCCCATACAAATGTATGTTTTGTGAAGTGTAGCATCTACATTTTTAACATTTTTGTTTTGTGTCTATACCGAAACTTATTTTGCCTTCCTCTGACCTTCAGGTTCTGACCCATCTGCGTGTGATAGATGAGAGGATGAATCAGTCTTTGGGTCTGCTCTACAAGGTGCCCAGTGTGGCAAATGAGATCCAGAACCAAGTTGGTAAGTGTTGGCTTCGTACTCCATCCCTAATGAACGAATGACTGCTTTTTACACATCTTCTCAAGGCTCCCTTCTTTCTGTATCTTTCTATATCTAACCCAGTGCTCTGTAACAGAGAATCATTGTGTATACTAACCGCCATAAAAGGTAGTAGGTTATTGTATTGGGACTTTGTAACTAGAATTCCTCACAATAATACACAGTTTTTCATCCTTTTCTATTAAAATGTCCTATTATTCTATTTGTTATAAAAACAGTAACGTGGTGTCATTGAGTGGTGTGTGGGGTGATTATAGATTGTATACGTTTTCAGATAGATAACCATTATTTGATGTTTCACCATCTTAGACAGGGGATCAGTGCCGTTCTCTTATCGGTACAGTAAATATGAAGTCTGGAAAGTGATGCATCTTCTTATCTGTCTCTCGGCATAACATGAATAAGCATATTTCCTGAAATGTGAACCTATTAATTTGAATTTGCATCAGCACGCTCGCAAAATCTGCTCTCAGAGACGATTAACATGTTTCAGTGCAGTGCAGGTGTCTCCGATCAATCTCACTCTGCTCGTTATTGAGAGAGGGAGTCTAATTAAACCATGTTAAATGTGCTGTGGGAGTACGCAGACCTCACTAATGAAGTAACCCCACAACCTCCCGCAGTGCTGAGCGAGGATGAAAACGAGTTGCACAGCCTGCCTGGAGTCCGGTGAGGAATGGGCGTGCTGATAGCGCAGCATCTTTACAGTTTGCCTGCAGTAATCAGGGCACTTTATGGACTTCTCTTGACTTCAGATGCATTTCTTTAACCCACTTCACCTGCACTATGTCTCTCTTCCGTCTGTCTCTCCCTGACGTTCGTCTTTTTCTTCCCAGCCGTTGTAGTGCAGAGAGTTCAGTCAGAGCTGTCTCAGCAAGTCTCTTCCCTGCAGAGCGACGGGCGGGTGAGTCGAGCGGTGCCCGCTCATACATCCTGTATGAACTGCATCCTCTCTTTCTCTCTCTCTCTCTCACAAACACACGCATATAAATAGAATCACCTCTGCTCCTCAGAAGTGATACAAGACAAAGTCACACACCTTAGATGCAGGCCCAGTGGATTAAACTCAGAAAGAGCACAGTAAGCAATACCAAGCGGGCTAAGAGACTAAATGAGATTTTTCAGAGTTTCAAAAGCTCAGCTGGTTACAAGTAGTGGTGACCACAATGAATGAAGAGAAGTGGAGAATCCGGTCATATTCATCTGACAAAGTATGATCTCACAGGAGGAGACTGTAGCTAAAGGATAAAACAAGATTAAAACTGTGAGATCACAGATGCAACCATGATTCGTTTTCACAATGCATTAGTGAGCTGGCGTACTATGGGTGACGTCTGACTCTCCAGTTTCCAGCAGATTACCATCAGGATGGGATTACATTTTCAAAGAAAGCCTCCCTGATGTGTGGATTAATGCTCCTCTGCGTTCGCAGGTGGATGGCAGGGTGAGTTACGGCAACGACGCTCTGATGCCTGATCAGGCCTACAGCTCTGCTCCCATGGACCCTGGCCTGGACGGGCTCGGATTCATCCACCCCGAGAGCTTCAACCAGCCCAACACTGAGAACCACGGTAACACACGGACACACCAGTGATTAAAACACAGAGACACATTCACCATACAAACGCTCATTAGGAAATAGCAAGTGCTAGCAAGGAAATATTTCATACATCGAAACAAAAAAGAGATGTAAGGAGTTATAATGTAAAAAATCGAGTTTGACATTTTATCCTCTTTTACTCAAATTGTACTTTCTGTTGCAGTTGAGCCTGTTGACGCTCGTCCAGTTCCGGACAGAGGACTGCCCACGCGACCTGGTGAGTGCAGGACTACTTCTGAGCCCCAGTATGAATGCAATCACATACAAGCTGTCAATAGTAACCGTGATTGTGTCTGCATATAATCGTATATAGCACAATTGTCACACAGGGATAGCATGGTAAACATTTGCCAACAAGATCTCACATCATGAGGTATTTAAGTGGAGTTTTTTTGGAAAGAAAAGTAACAATTTCTAAAAGGTATTTTTCATCAAGCATGTTTGGTTGTGAGCAGCCTTCTTCTTCAGCTGTGCACGATACAAATATAACCTTGAATGTGGGGAAAAAGAATTCCCCAGTGAATGTCTTGACGTTTGTTTACCCTTTGTATGAGCATGCGCCTTTCCTTTCAGTATCTGCCCTGAAACCAGAGGAGATGCCAAAGGTGCGGATGGAGACTGAAGAAGGGCAAAATGCCGGTTATGAAGTTTACCATCAGAAACTGGTATGAAAACCATCTGACTCCAGCACAACACACTTTGTCACGTGATTTGCGCTGATTCCCGCACTGGTCTGTGCTTTGTGCACGTTGACGGGTTCTCATTTTTGTAACGGCAGGTGTTTTTTGCTGAGGACGTGGGGTCTAATAAGGGTGCCATCATTGGACTTATGGTTGGAGGGGTTGTCATAGCAACAGTCATCGTCATTACTTTGGTGATGCTGAGGAAGAAACAGTACACCTCCATTCATCACGGCGTAATCGAGGTACAGACATGCCGCGCTGCAATTAGCCTTTGATTTTTCCACATGAAATACAAAATGTTTGTTTCACTGGCCGTTTGTTTTGTCTGTGTCACCAGGTGGATGCAGCAGTGACGCCAGAGGAGCGTCACCTGGCCAAGATGCAGCAGAACGGCTACGAGAACCCCACCTACAAGTTCTTCGAGCAGATGCAGAATTAAAAGAACTGCTCGTCGGCGTTTTCTTCAGGTGGTACCCCCAAACACACACTCACACACCAGATTTGTTCCACTCGGGTCCCCTTGCCCCCCAGCCCGTACGACTTCAGTCACTCACCTCGTTGAGAGGGGGAGGGAAGGTGTGAAGATGACTGCGACGGCTGATTTTTTTTTGTTTTGTTTTGTTTGAAAGTTAGAAAAATGATAAGTGAAACCTTTGTTTATGTCTTAGTGACGGGGTCGGGCCAAAGGGAACTGACATGGAACAGAGCCTTCTTAATCCCTGTTCCCCTGATTGTACAGAGCCACACCTGAGCTTACATTTACCTGCGTTTTCGTCAGACATGGGCGCCCCATTTCAACTGCACAATTCAGCCAATCAGAACAAAAACTTCATAGTGTTTGTACTGAACAGCCACCGCCCTGTTGACTATTTACAGTATGTCTCAGCTGAGACCGGAAACCCCAGTGATTCAGTTCCCCCCCGCGCTCCCTCGTCGCTCTAGCCATTTGCTTCGTTTTCCTCAAACTGTCCCACATCTCCCCGTTCCCCCGCTCTGAGATGACAGCTGTGCTGTTTGATGACATAACAGCTCTTAGAGCTGGCAACGGGAGGGGTGGGGGGTCTGCACGATTAAAGCCCAAGTGTTTCAGGTTTGTTTTTCAAAAAAGGAATTAAAAAAAAAAAAATGCAAAAAATATACACAATCAAAATATGTAAAAGTTGAGAAAACATTAAATGTTTTTGTTTTCTGGGTTTTTTATGTGTAATATATTAAGACAGAGATTAACTGTAAGTATATGTAGTGCATGGCAATATTGATGACAGATACAGTTAACTGTATGTTGAGGTCCTCAGGAGCGGTCCTCGTACTAGATATTTTAGCGGGATTGTACATTTGTAGTGTCTTCTTTGTGATCTCGTGATATGAAGAAGAAAAATTGAGTATTCAGAATCTGGTCTGCTTTGTTGTCACACAGACTTGCTTTAACTGAATCTTGGCTCTTTATGCTCATCTCCATGCTTCACTGTTGTGTTAGCTGCATGGGCAAAAATGCTCTATACTATATGTAATATATGAAGTGTAATAGTATCCGAAAGGAAGACGATTGTGTTACTGTTTGCGTTCTATGCACTCTGTCATTTTGAAAGTCTGATTATTATTACCAAATATTATTGCTTTTAAGTCCCTGATGCCAGTTCACTTTATTGCTGCACATTATTATTATTTTTTTTTTTTTATTAGAATGAGGATCAAGGTTAAAGTCTAGGGAGGATGTTTTCCGAAATTGTATCATTCCAGATTTATCTTCTGCCATCTCTTTATTGTAAATATCTTTGAAAGATGGAGATGTGGCTCTCAGCGGCCCAGTTTCATGACCAAGCTCCACCCCTCGGTATGTCGTTGTCGTCTGCGTTCTTTGGTTCTTTCTTTTCCAACCCCCATTTCTCAAGCTTTTCTGGCTGTGTCAGCAATATTGTACAGTGCAGCACTTTCAAGTCGGCGTGTGCGTATTTGATAAACAGACTGGACTCGTTGGGCCTACCAAAATCACAGCAATTTTCTAGATGGTCCCATCTCCTCTCCATTTCTTCACCAAATCACACATACACGTTCTATTTTTCTACATTTCCTGTGGATACATGTACAGCTGTGCTTGTGCTGTGGTGCGTGTGTCTTTCTCTGCACATCCTATTGTTAAGTCTCTTCACAGTTGTCACACAGAGGGGAAGAGGTAACACTGACAGCGAGAGGTTCACCGCATCTCACATTGGCACGGAGACACGTTTCGCCTCTCCCTTAATTAAGTTATTCACGCCAACTTCTGTAAACATGAATGTGACATGCATATCGTGCATCAATACCATAGAAATACAACACATATCACCTCGACGCAGTATATCCACACATGTACAGAAACACTAAGCTTTTAATCAGGTGAATGTTCAAAATTTGTAATGAAGCTCACTCTGGGTGTCTTTGAAGGCTAGTGACAAAAAAAGATGCTTTTTGTTTCTCATCCAGTCAGTGACCTTCCTGTGTGTGTGTGTGTGTGTGTGTGCGTGTGTGTATGTGTGTATAGATAAATGAACCGTTTGCGTAGAGTAAGAAAAAGCTTTCTACACTCACTATACCATAAATAAAATTTTGAATGTACATATAATGTTGTGTCTCTTACCATTATTCTTATATATATATATTTTTTTTAAATAATAAAAATGTGAAATGACTGGATCCCAGACCTTAAGAAAAATGCTTGCCACTTTATTCCCCCTAGTGGACAAAAAAGGGTCCAACAATCCAGGGAACAAACACTAAATAAAATACAAAACAGTTGCTATATAAATGGAAAGTATGAAAATACACTTGCCCTTGTGGCTATCAAAAACATGAAGTACCGGTATATACAGTGGAAATGATCTCAAGCTACAGACGAGGAGCACGTTACACAAACTCCTAACTGGGTTTTCAGTCACACGTTCAAGCATTCAGTTCAGTCACATGCACGACAGCATTACCCAGCGATCACACAAACATCCTCCGCCTCAGCCTGGACACGCTTCTCTTGGTTAGAGTTAAAGAAAAGCTACAAAAAAAAGAATTGAACAGTCTCAGTCGAACGACGAAAACTGTAAAGACTTTAGCAAAACTGTTCCACACTGATCAGGGATCAGCTTTGCATTTCTGTGCCAACGGAACACAGCTGGCAAAAAAAAAAGCAAAAACTTGATTTGATCTCCGGTCAGCGGTGGAAAGCCAACGTTGCCAGTGTGGCCTCCTTCAACTGTCCTTGTCTAGTGCCGTGGTGGCCAGGGTCACTGTAGTGATGGGCTGGCCAATGCCGTGCATCTGCATGCGAGCCAGTTTCTTCTGTTCGCACTCGGTCACCAGGTTGTTGAGCTCAGCAGCGCTGTAGCCAATCAGAGTCCTCAGGTCGCACACAAACTTGTAGACAAAGCGCTTGCCCTGCACCTTACTGATCATGTCCCCGTCATAGTAATACCTAAACGGGAATATGAGAGTGAGAACCTCTCAGCGATAACATCGTACAACATCAACTGTTTAAATGAGTCAGGTCAATGACAGTACCGCTTTAAAAACACATCAACAGGAGGACACAGACCTGAGCGCTCTGCTGAGTTTCTCGTAGTTCATCGTAGGCTTGTTCTTGCGCTGGCCCCATTTCTGGGCCACGAGTTCAGGCTGATTGAGTTTGAACTCTCCCTCCTCACCCACCCAGGAGATGCAGTCTCTTGCATCCTTGTCTGTCAGCAGTTCCAGCAGGAACTGCCACAGCTGGATCTGCCCGTTGTTACCTGGCACCAGAGGAACGAAGCATTTTAAACCTTTTTTTTTCATAAAATTACATCCACATAAAATAATAGCGTTGATGAATGACACTTAGGTGCCTCTGAATGTAAGCTGCCTATGACACACAGAAGTGGGAACTACCTGTGCGGTTGCCAGGTGAGCTGCGCTCCTCTCCTCCTGAGATGCGCGGAGTCCTCGGGCCGCGGCTCTGTTTCAGTACCTTTATGGCTGTGGGTGTGCTCACCTGGGCCGGGATTATCTGCACAGCTGGAGAAGCAGACAGAGACGACTATATTATATAAAGGGTTCATTTTCATCGGACAAGATAACATGAGCAACTTATGACTTTCCAAATTCAGTTCATAGCCGAGAATGTCTTTAGGACATTTTCACACTGAATAGTGTTAGTGTATAAGACTAACATTTTGGCTGTTTTTTCACTAAAACACTTACGTTGATCAATAGTGACTGTGGCGTCCCCTCCAGACTGGTCCTGGCTGGCCAGCACATCTGAAATATATATAAGTCACCAGTTACATTCCAGATTTAGTTCAAATTTGACTCTCCCGACATAAATGAGATGCAGTGTTGGCCTTCACATTATCTCTGTGGACTTCTCAATTTCACTTTCATCCATCAGGAGTGTGTGCACATAGTCCTAAAACCTAAAAACCCATCTGACTTACATTTGCGTAGGAGCTCCAGGTGACTCCAGAGAATCTCTCCATTGGGTACCTTCTGAAGGAACTCCTCTTGGCTGAAGGCACACAGCTCTCGACCTGGAATGTGAATGCTGCCAATCTCCATCTCGTCGATGTTGAACTCCTTCATCACCCACACAGCCCAGTGGATCACCTGGTCAGCTGACCAGAGCACAGGGTCTGATGGGAGAGAGAGAAATCTTGTATGCCAACAACCAGGTTTTATTGTCACTACATTTAGGATTATTCTTTACCACATTGAGGGGTTTTACGAAAGTCTTCCTCACCATATGGTATGCCCAGGCGGACCTGCTCTTTGCGGTAGCCTTCGAGTGCCGCAGCCCAGCGTGTAACCTGTTCTGATGCCTCATCGGAGAGGCTCGACCTCTCAACAGCAATCAGTTGACCCTCCTCCACCAGAGCACCCTCCTCCCCTGCTGCATCTGGATCGATCACCACTTCCACCGTTTCTACTGGCTTCACAATTTCCAAAATATTCAGCTTCTCTTCGCCTGAGCGATGGGAGAAAACACCAAAGGTCAAGGTGTGGACATAAGCAGTAACGCAGTACTGTATGTTTGCTGAGCTCTTAAACGGTCCATGGATGGATTGTGTCATGGGTTCTGGTTTGATCGGCACCTGGTTTGGTTATAATCTGCAAGCTGAGCTGCACTGTGCCATCTGTCTTTACTCCCTGATCGAAGAGGCTGTGATCCGGGTGAAGCTAAGAAGGAACACAAAAGATATCAGAGGTCGAGAGAAACACAACTCAACCTTCTTTGCAGTTGAAGGGACAACTATCAGATCTGTGTTAAACTCCTGGGCCCAGGAAACCGCAACATCATATCATAAAGAAATTGTAAAGGGCTGTTATGTGAATTGTTACCTGAATGTCCTGCAAGCAGATCTCATATGCATCCAATGATATTTGGATACGAGGCTCCAAAAGCTTCTTCAAATTGCCAATGGGCTCATTGATGTCGATGTCTTGCTGGATCAAATCGGACGCAGTGATCGTCTGCTCCTCGACACTGTGGGTAACAAAGGAGAGGGGAAAGACTTGTTAATGCGTGGTTACTGCCGGTGCGAGAGTACGCACTTGGAATGACCATCTTGCTTACCCTTCCTCCAGGCATGCCTGTTTCTCCCGTTCATCAATCTCAATCTCTATCATCTCTTCTGGTTCGCTTTTAGACATTCTGTTGTGTACAGGCAGAACCAAGCTGTAGGAACATAATGACAGGGTTGGTAAACTGGAATCCAGTAGAATTACTTATAAGGACCACAATATGAGAGAGAAACCATTACACTGTCCACGGTGTATTTTTCTTAACCACATAAAACAAATTAGTCACACCATGAACTTGACTTCAAATCTTGATAGTTGACAAACTATTCTTTGACAACTGTCAATGTTGTAATGGGATAAATTCTCCTTTTTATTTAATTTGAAGATGATTGTACGACATGTTAGTCCTGCTTTGAGAAAAGGGTAGGAGATTCCCCCTTGTTTTGTGCATTTTTATGTAGTTTCCTTCATCCGTTGGCAAAGGCCCATTTCATTCGTTATTTCTTCTATCACCATTTTATTTTTTAATCACTATTTATTTTATGAAAAAACAAACAAACCACACTAAATAACTATTTATCATCCCGCCTCACCACCTGAATGAGTAACACGAGGATATAAAAGATTCATTATTTTGTGGAAAAGATGTCCAATACTCTGGGTAACTTCAAAAAAAACACAACAAATATATAATTACTCTATTTTCAGCATAAGTTTTGAGTCCCTCCCCAGATGGAAAAAAATGCATGATAATACCAGAAATCTGGCCCCAAATCTTTAAAACCAACAGCAAAGTAACGCCAACAATAGCTTTAAATGGTATCGAACTGGGAATTTTTATTTGGGAGTCCAAGCACAAAAACAATAAGAGACAACAAAAAACTTTTTAGTAACTTATGATTATTTAATACAGACAATACGTAATATATGAGTTTCTGTGTGTTAGTTTAAAGCAGTGACGAAGAGCAAATGCTTTAAACATAAAACAGAGCGGTATAATGGAGTAGTATTGGTAATAGTAATAGTATAAGGCCCCTCAGCCTCGACTCCTCATTGGCCGATTGGTACAGTTCACTGAATGCTTCGACTGCTAACGTTAGCCAACTCGAGGGCGAGGCTTTGACGTCCAAAGGCCAACCGGTAGGCCATTAGTGACCGAAAAAAGGCATCAAACATTAATACACACCCTGCACACGTGTTGGAAAAAACATAAGCAACTAATATTTGTACACCAGGCTACACGTGTCGCTGCGCTAGGGCTGATCCGCGGTGAACCAAGTTAGCTAAGGTTTTGCAGACGAATGCACCACGGGGGCGAGGCAGCCCGTTACACAACGGCTGGTTCAGGCGTGCAGAAAAGCGGTTAAAATATCCCCAAACCGCGCCGCTCAGCGTAACCCAAACGAATCTGTACGAAAGCACACTTTAACTCAGAACGTAGAAAACTTTTAAAACGGAAATAGAATAAACGGAAACAAAACAGCATAGGGCAAATGGAAAGGAGCCGGAAATCCTGGCTAAGGTTTACAGCGCCGCAAGACTTCCGAGAGCAGCTGCGATAAATGCAAAGACCTCTGTTTTAGAGCAAAACTAGCACTGAAGACCGTTTGTGATTCCGATTGCACATTGAGACAACGCCCGGTTAGATATTAACAGCGACTTAACAGAACTATGGACCAAAAGGCAGAGTTTGTCGTCTCTGGATGTGTACGCACTGTGTATTTGTAGCTGCACGGCGACCAAGAGCCACGGCAGCTGTACTGTTAGCAACTCGGCTAACACTGAAGTGGCGTAACTAACTTTGTGACGTTATTTCTATTTTTCCAGATAACCAAAAAGCACCAGAAGCAGTCGTTTAAGACAGTCGCGGTAGTCTTGCTTTGTTTCTGTCTTGAATGTAGGCGGCCTCTTCCCACGAAGCTAACAAGGAGTCAACAACAGCTAGTTAGCCAGTAAGCGACAAAAACAGCGGGAAGATTCCAAGTACGACAAACACGACCTCGTATACGACCACTGTTTCATACGGGCTCGTTCACGTATTTGCGAAAATACCAGTACCTTTAAAACTCAGGCCTTCAAAGATGTTGGAGTATGTCCAACTGTGGTGGATAAGCAGACAGAATTCACACACAGTTCAGTCGTATCATGCAAGTTACTTGGTGAAGTACACACACACTGAGGAGGGCGGAGACTAACCGTCAGGACTAAAGTTAAAACTTAGATGAGAAAACACTAAAGGGTTTTGTCGGCGTGCAATTTGATATTTAAGTATCCCTAGCGTCTTTGCACAGATGTGTGTCCAGCGGATTAACTTCGTTGTTTTCAGGCCAACACGTTTTCACATCATCGTATAATGTCACCAATTGAACGGGATAACCCATACATGAACTCTTAGTAAATTTTATAAACAAAATCACATTATTGACAACAAGTAAGAAGCACTCGGTGTCTACTGTCATTCACGAACTTACGTCTTTAATTAAGCCATAAAGTCAACTATAAGGAGGATCTGAGTATAACCGGGCCAATAGTTTCGATTGAACTGTTAAATATTTACAATAGGACAAGATTAGCCCACTAGGGGGCCATGGGGCAGTGGTGAGCTCCGTCTCCTCTTGCTCACATTGTTGTCACACATATTTTGAGTTTACTTAAATTCAGCGAGCAGTGCTGCTTTAAGAATATGAACCATGTAAAGGTAACAGTCAGGGTATTTTAAACTGTATTTTGACACAGCCTCCCCATACAGAACGTCAATACTAGGGAAAGGCCTGAGTCTCCTTGTTGCTAAATTTACTGTCAGTATTTCTATTTTTGTGCTGTTGCATTTGTTAATCTGCGATCAAATTTCTGATGGAAAATCCAGTATGTATGTATATAGTATATGCTTGGTTGAATTTGCTCTGATTAAGTGCAAAAAAGTTTAAAGTTTATTAAATAGATGCATCTTGATTTAAAAAAAATAACCTGTTTGATCTTGTTTGTGGCTCTTTATGGTTAGACAAATCTCGGTTTGTCATACATGTCTTTCAAAATGCAGCTCCCTGGGGATTACTTGTATTTGTAAAGAATTTACCATAATGTAATGATACTTAAAAAGCCAGAATACTATAAGCATTTTAAGAAAACCATGTGGATCCAATGAAACCACGTGTAGAATCTATTCTAAAGTTAAAATATTAAATATTAACTTGAGGATGCTTTACTGACAATAACTGATTATTTTGTTAAGGGATTTATACTTCAAACATGAAACAGTAGCATGTAAAGTATGAAAGTGGCTCTTATTTCGAAAGTCGTGGCGGAAATGACAATTTATGTATTTCCGGGTTGCCTTCAAAATAAAAATGTGTAAACTAAAGTAACATACTCGTTAAGATATATCAAATGTGTAAACTACTTACAGAGTATGCTCGTGAAAGACTGCCAGTCACCCAATTAGCAGTTTATCCATTGTTAATACATTAATAATGACAGTATAGGCAAGGGGGAGGATTGTGACACATTGCAAAGCAGGACAACATCATTATCTATGGATTCAAAGCCGGCAGAGATATCTACACGTTATGTATAATGTAATTAATGTATATCATGTATGAGCTCCATTAAGAGTTCACAAAAATTCACAAACGGGGCTAATAATATGTGAAATGTTAATACAACCTGTGCAAGTGTTATACAAAAAATTTTATTTATTATTTTTATTTTTTGCTACGTTTGTGGCGGTAACTCTTTTATTCTGAAGGAGTTGGGACGGAACTCTTGACATTGTTGCCGCTGGTTGAACACAGGCCAGCCAAGATGGCAGAGTACCTGGCGTCCATTTTTGGGACAGAAAAAGATAAGTAAGTAGTTAATGTTTATTTACGTAATTGCTACGCACTTATTCGCCTCTTTCATTCAGAGCCGATTTTGAGGAGTGGCACTCTGTATATTAATATGTGTTTTTTAAAGTCTACAGCTTATAACGGTACACTGGCTTTAGCTAATAGTGCTAGCACGCTAACGCCTCAAAAATGCCGCGCCGCTACTGTTAGCTCCTGCAGCCCCTGGGTGCTTAGCAGTGCTCACAATCATTTACTTTTTCTAAATTAAAGTATGATCAATTTACTAAGTAAACGAGAGCAAAGTGATACACTAACTACTTTCACCTCCTGGGTTTGGATTATCTAATGCCAGTTACTTTCTTAGACCAATTCAAGTCTTTGTTCTTGTGGAAAATGCACACACAAGCACCAGCCGAGCAACCTCGCCAGAGCATTATGAAGATTGTAAACTGGACTCTAATCACAACCCATACCTTAAATGTTTTCATTTCGCAAACAAAACACAAAGTAATGAATGAGATTAGGGGTATATCCATCAATTGAAGCATCCCGCGACGTTGTTATCTTATTACCACTTGGAAATTCCCAATGTCTCTTCCTCCTAACACGCTTGTTTCTTCCATCGAAGTATTAAAACTTCAGTGTAATACGATTTCTCTGCATAAATGGTCTAACGCTTGACTCATTTTATTTAAACTAATAACAGTACGATCAAGAGTAAAGAAGTTTATAAATCTGATCAGACATCTGGCACTTGACAATTTTCACAAACTGGTTTTATGGACACATATCGAGGGGTGATGCCCTCTAGTGTCACAGGCAGCAGAATATAGCACGATATGAGTAAGACTAGACTACCCCTTTAAGCAAAATCAAACCTGTAGTTCGGTATGGTTTTCTTTGTTTTGTAATACTTGTGTAAAGTCTTACTTGTAAGTTATTAAACAATTTAATAAAGTTGGAAGGTTCCTTCCTGCATATGCCTGGAAAAAGAATTGGCATAAGATGCAGATTTTCTTAGTCACATTTTCTCTTTTTCCCCAGGGTCAATTGCTCATTTTATTTTAAAATTGGTGCCTGTCGACATGGAGACCGCTGCTCCCGATTACACAATAAGCCAACATTCAGCCAGGTAAGCCGATATTTTTTTTTGTTCCCACAGTTCCAACAATTTCATTTCTAGATAACAGTAGTCTCTTGCTATCAATACCCAATACCAAAGAAAAAAGAATTATGTTTTTGTTATATCTGTATTCATTGTGATTCAGTTAAAGAATTGATGCAGAAAGTCTTTAATCAGCACCAGAGAGCAATTCATATTTTGAATATCTCTCTTGATAGTGCCTTGTTCTGTGCTTGCTTTTGAAATCTGAATTGTGTAATTTACAATATATTTTTTTTCCATGATGCTCAGATCTTATCAAAACTTGTCATCCAAAAATGTTTGCTGTGTTTCAGACCATTGCTCTGCTGAACATCTACCGGAACCCCCAAAACAGCGCCCAGTCTGCTGATGGTTTGACCTGTAAGTGCATTACACTGTCATTACAACACAGCCATATTGAATTTGGTGAATTGACTTACCATAACCTCAGAGGGGTCACACCAGAAGTCCCCTGAATATTAAATTTACAGCAAATTAACGTAAATATTCCAGTCATTGACCCACTACAAAAAAACACATCCTGTCCAGAATTTATTTATGTTTGTCTCAGTTTGTGTTACATAGTTTGTTACAAAAATACAAATTCTTCTTGTTCATTTTTAGCTGTCATTCTCTCTTGTTACCACTAGGTGCCATCAGTGACATGGAGATGCAGGAGCACTATGATGAGTTTTTTGAGGTAACTAATGTCATGCTGACCTTTGTCTCACCTGGTGTTGGTCTTCCTCAAACCACAACCACCCCTCTTTCCCACTGGTTCATTTCGTTTAACATCCTATTTAAAAAAAATCCTTCAATCATCCTTTCTAATAATCAGTTAAAGTTAGTTTCAGTTATGCAGCATGTAGCTCTATATGACATAATGATAGTTTGGCAGTTTGTCCGATTTTGATACATATATCTTCTCCTTTAAATAATCATGGTGCCATTTGGAAAATCTGAACACACCAAATTTTATTTTGGTTTATCTAACGTAACCTAAGAAGATTCATGTATGTAGCAGCCGTAAAGTAGAAGAAACGATATAAAGATACTTCCACAGGCAAATAAGAGTTAATAATCCAGCTCTGTCATCCACAACAATGATTACTGCTACTGAATTGTATGCAGCTGGCTGGCTTTTACTGTTGCGTTATCTTATCAGCACCTGACTGAGAGATTATTGATCCCTGCATTGTCCTTTGTATGGACTAGTATTTCATGTTCAAACAATCATCTCAGAAAATCACATTAATTGCACTGAATTGACCTCACAGTGATCAAATAATCCAATCATAATAAATGATTCAGTTTTGTGTTTAGATTGTGGCTTTTCCACTGAATAATTCATGTCAGAAAAAGCTGGTCCAAAGTCAAAGGGACTGGTTGGACAGGACAGTTCATTTTTATGGTGTAACTCATTGCAGTGAACACTCATACTGTACATAATGCTTTCTTTTCTTTCTGCCATCCTCTCAGGAGGTCTTCACAGAGATGGAGGAAAAATACGGGGAAGTGGAGGAAATGAACGTGTGCGACAACCTTGGGGACCACCTTGTAGGCAATGTGTACGTGAAGGTGAGTGTCAGGCCAGTGTCATCGTAAGGCTATGTTGTCGTGTGTGGGGTTTTTTTTGTTTGGTTTTTTTTACTTGCATCCATTGCCAGTGATGTTTCTCTTCAGCTAAACTTTGTCCATCTGCTGATCGTCCTTTATAGTTCCGTTACGAAGAGGATGCTGAAAAGGCCGTGATAGACCTGAATAACCGGTGGTTTAATGGGCAGCCCATCCATGCTGAGCTCTCTCCTGTCACAGACTTCAGAGAAGCCTGCTGTCGCCAGTATGAAATGGGGTGAGTGTAACAAGATGCGGTAGAGTTTAGACACTGTATCTAAGTTTGTTTAACCGGGTAAAGGCATCGAGCCCGGTACTTGTGGTATTCTTTTTTAAAAATATTTGTCTTTTTGTGACAGCAGCGGTAGAAAGCGGTCCGTAACTTAACCTCTCGTCAACCTTGGTGCCTTAGCTCCATACGTTGACTCCTACAGTTACACTTAAAGCACGTCACATTATATGTGACTCTTCTGTCGTGCTGTCCTGATTGAGGTTGCCCCTCTCTCCACAGGGAATGCACTCGTGGTGGCTTCTGTAACTTCATGCACCTGAAGCCCATCTCGCGTGAACTGAGGAGAGAGCTCTATGGGCGCCGGAGGAAGAGGTACAAACTCATTCATTCCCTTGGGTAAACCTACCTGTTCAGGTCGTTTCACAGCACTCCTAATCACTCCCTCTGCTCGTCCACAGCCGTCACAGGTCTCGGTCTCGATCGCGAGAGAGAAGATCTCGCTCGAGAGACAGAGGTCGAGGAGGTGGCCGTGACCACGAGAGACGTCGCTCCAGAGACAGAGAGCGTTCAGGACGATTTTGAACCACAAGCCATGACTACTTGTCCTTCCTGTCCATCCCCAGTCTTTTTTTAAGTTTGTACCCTCCCAGATCTATTCTAGGACTAAGTGAAAGGTACCCGATTTTGAAGCTGTGACAGCATTGATGAACTTGTTTTTTCTTGATTTCTGAAAATGACTTTCACCTCATTAAATTGAAAGTTTTTACTTAATGTGACTGATTTGAGTCTTGATATTACATAGCATAAATCTTAGAAAGATGGCATTGCTTGTCTGTTACTTGAGCTGCCTGATCCTTCATCTGATACACACATTGAAGTTTGTGTTTCCTGGACTTCAACCTCATTGTCACTTAAAACAGTAAGAAACAAGAAGATTATTGATACGATTATCCAACCAGCCAATCATGGGGCAGCAGTGGAGTGCATTACATCATGCAGATACGGGTCAGGAGATTCAGTTAAATAAGGCATCAGAAAAACATCTCAGAAGACTGTTGGGTACCTCTCTCCTGTTAGCCAGGAAGGGAAATCAGAGGCTGCTGAGGTTCACCAAAACTGTACAGTTGGTTGACTGGAAACGTATCCTGGTTTGATGAATCCAGGTCTCTGAGGCCAGCAGATGGTAGGGTAAGAATTTGGTGTATGCGGTATGAATCCATGGACCTGACCTCTCTTATGTCATCATTGGAATGGTATCCGGACAGCACTTAATCATTTGATTGCCACAGGCTATCTGAGTGCCGTTGTTGACCTTACATATCATTTTATAACCCCATTTGACCTTGTTCTCACGGCGACATCCGCCCTTATAATGCAACATGTCACATCAAATGTCAGGTCAAACTCTTCTCACTCCCCTGTCAATAGATCGGAATCCAGTAGAGGCTTTGGGATGTGGTAGAACAGGAGGTTGTGCATTTGACAAAGCTGCAGAAATTCTGTGATGCACTCGTGTCTGAAAGTGATGCTTCCAACATCTTGCAAAATCCTGGACACAAAGAAGAAGCACAACACGTTTGACACAAGTTTAGGTGACACTTTGGACATCTTATACTCCTTGTTTTGTTCTTAAAGACTTTACACTGGGCTTGTTTGCACTTGTTTGTGTTACTTCAAAAAAAGTTTCACTGAAAAGTGGTTCATCATTGGCTCACAACGGGCTGAGGGCTCGCTATTGGAGCAAGCACATGAGGTCTGATTGGAGAAAGAAGCACCAAGCAGCCTGCCAATCAGTCAATTTTCTGTGGGCGTGCGTGATCAGGTCGGTTTAACCTGGGGGTTACGGGTGTGTCCCAGCCCGTGTTGAGCTGCAGGGTGGTCGGTCACACGCAGCTGCTGGGATCTTGACTGAGGGACAGGTGAGTGCACGGCTCTTGCATTGGCGCTCGAAGCGTTTAGCTCAAAGTGATTCCGTTTTGCCTCCATCAACCGGGACACGCAGACGTTAACGCTGCTCTGCCCCACACCTACACATGCGGGGAGCTGTTACTTTAAGTAATGTAAATGTGGACCGACAACTAAAGCGTCGCGCCTGTAAAAGACTTGTTGCGCCGTTTAGCGTTACCGTCAAACGTAAAATTATGTTGTTTTCACGTTTGACATTGGGAATTCATTTTGCTGATTGAGCAAAAAAAAAAAATTTAAATGCGGCATTAAGAGATGATCTTTCATCTTTGAACCCTATAATCTGCTATTATCTATAGATGTCTTTTTACTAGGCACTCCACTGGGTTATCTGCTTAAGAGGTACTGTTTTGTTGGAAAGGTCTTTGCTTGTCCTTGCTGTAATTCAACATAATTGGCACAAACATGTTCGTCTCTTCATCGTTACCCTTACTCATCACGCTTTAAACAGCATTACAAAGTAGATGGTGAACATGGTAAACGTTATGCCTAATAAAAATCAGACAATGTTATGTTAGAATTGTAAGACTTGACAAAATGTTCGAATTTAGCCCGAGGGACAATTCTGCCGAAGTACAGCCCAAGGGTTTATTATACGTGCTGTAATAATCTGGCTAAACATTAGAAAAACGTAGTTTAACTGCATCCAAGAAGAACAAAAGTGCAATTCATCTATTCAAGGTGTTGTGCTTGTGTGCTTGTAACACATCTCCCTACAGCTGAGCCATGTTTTCAGTGTCTGGAAGTAAATGTTTGGAAGATTCTCTTCCAAACACTCTCTGCCCACATGTGGGCAATGGGATAAATGGAGACGTGACCTCTGGTCACATGATATCTGCAAACGAAGACCAGGATTGTCTCAAGGTTCAGGAGGAATCGCATCACGAAAGCGGGGAAAAAGGTGAAAGTGAGTTGGATCAGATGAACTGGATCCGCCCGGATCTGCCCAGCAGATGCACATGGAGGCTCGGGGCGCCGATTTCAGAGTCACCTCATAGTCACCCAGAAAGGTAGGAGTCATACCAATAAAAAAAAAAACCTGGAAATATACCAGGGCACAAAACTGTGCAGTCTGGAAATCTGTGCAGTTTCCCCATTAGCAAACAGCACAGGGACCCATACAAGTAAATATGTTATGTTGTGTCAATGTGACCTCTGTGATAAAGATAATGTGTCGACACACTGCAAGGTTAGATATGGCATATGAGCATATATGTAACAAATTGCATTAGTTAAAGGTGACTGTGTTGTGCATTCACAGACAGCTGAAGGTGAACTTGTTTTGAGTGTTTTCCTCTTCTGTCCATGACAGCACCGAGGCTCCCAGCATCCTCCCCAACATCCTTTGGAAAATTGGACACACGCCTCTGGTTCGTTTGAACAAAATCCCAAAGGAGTTTGGACTCAAGTGTGAAATTTGTGAGTAAAAACTTGCAATGCACACCTCCATACATAAAACTGTTCAAGACCTGTAGACCATTTTCTGTGACACTACGGTAATACAAGTAGGAAAAAAAAGTTGGAAGTTGGTGCAAGAAGAAAAGGTTTTGCTAACAAAACCATAGTTACTGAATTTATATAGAACTGTATGTTTTTATTCATGGGAATAGCTGAAATAATTTGGGCAGAGAAGCCTGCTCTGCAGTTTCCTTTGCTGGTTCTGCAGAGTCATGCCTGGCTGTCCCACAGGAGTGATGTGACAGAAACAAATGTTATGGTGGGGATGAACTGGGCTGAAGAGTAAAATTTTGCTTTGCCATTTCATAAAGGGAGAGAGACATGTCTGATCCAATACAACAGCATAATTGTTCTACCTGGAAACGGAAAGTACGCTGAGTAGTACACTGTGTTCATTGGTGCAGAAAATGTCGCCACCGGGCTGAGTAATAGAAGATTAGAGAGCAAAGTCTTGCAGGAAGTATCTAGTTCAGCATCTTTAGTTGCAAGGGTAAGAAAGGCTTCTTTCAGGGCGTAAGTCATGCAGACAAATGTACAAGGGGAACAGCCTTCATTGCTTTTATAGGGGCTGTTAATGCCGCTGCCTCCCTTGCTTACCTAAAGAAGGGAACATTAAAGTTCCCCGTAGCTCATGGCCTCATGATGCCCTCCGTGTGACACTGTGGGGTTTTGTTTGAGGTAACCTGAAAACATTTTCAGTATGGCTACTTAATGTAGCCTCAGCTGCACCTCCTCAGGTTGGCAGCCCTGTGAGTTTTTTTGGGTTCAGTGAAGATGAAACTTGTCAGGGGCATCATTTTAAGCCTCCTAAGAAAATCCCTCTTAGAGTCCCGTAAAGTGATGAAGGCGAATTTCTAGTTTGTTCCCACGGCTTGATGAGAAAAATGATCTTATTCTCGGTTCTTGTAGGATTTTCATGTGATGGGGATTACTCTCTAGTTACCCATAACCGTCCCCAAATTTGTAGTAATTGGCAGGTGTGCTCGTGCACTTGCAGAATTGTGAGTGTCATCCTCCATAATCTGCTTTACAGTGTTCAGTTTCACTTGGCTGTCTTAAAATTACAAAGTGTAATCAGGTGTGTGCTTGGCAGTTACCCGTGACTCACTGCTCAGTCAAACTAATTATGCAAATATGTTTTGAACTTCACAGTTTGAGCAGCTGAATCTTTTTCACTTCACTTAGTGACACCACATTTTCACGTGTGTGTCTTTTTGTTTAGTGGCCAAGTGTGAGTTCTTCAATGCAGGAGGCAGTGTGAAAGACAGGATTGCCCTGCGGATGGTGGAGGATGCCGAGAGAGCCGGGATCCTCAAGCCGGGAGACACGATCATCGAGCCCACTTCTGGAAACACAGGTACACTGACACATCAAGACGGATGTAGAGGGGAGGAAGTCCTCGAAGTGATGAGCTCAGAACCAGCTCATTACTGTCAATTGTCCCTTGTATCTGCAGGTATCGGCCTCGCCCTCACAGCTGCAGTGAAAGGCTATCGTTGCATTATCACCATGCCGGAGAAGATGAGCATGGAAAAAGTGAGCAGCTCTTTTCAAATGACTTCTCGTTCATTCAATATGGAACATTTAGCTAACTGAATATCTCATCTTACCGCGTGCTGTAGGTGACCGTATTGCAAGCTCTCGGGGCAGAAATTGTGCGCACACCTTCATCCGCGCCATTTGATTCACCAGAATCCCACGTAGGCACCGCTTGGCAGCTGCAGAACAAGATGCCCAACTCGCACATCCTCGACCAATATCGAAATGCCAGCAACCCTCTGGCACATTATGACACCACAGCTGAGGAGATACTGGAGCAGTGTGACGGTTTGTGCCTGAGGCTACATTCCTCTCTGTGATTTATTTTTCCTGACAGATGACAATTTTTTTTTGTAGTGCACATTTGTTGTAAATAGTGATAGGTATTTTTTGAATTTATTCCGACAAACTTGATTTTGAAACAAATACGAGTTAGACTCCTCAAGTTTAAGCTTCAATTGACGTCCTGTTCAGGTAAATTGGACATGTTGGTGGCTGGAGCTGGCACTGGTGGAACACTCACAGGTGTTGCTCGGAAGCTGAAGGAGAGGTGTCCCAATGTCAAGGCAAGATGCACCGTGATTGTGTTTGACTGTTTTTTATGTAACATAATGTTTGTGTTGAACTTTGTGTGTACAAACCAGATGAGTTAGTTTTAGGCAATTAGTCTGTCTGACTCAAGGTAGGCGTTTTTCACGTTCTGAATGTTTTCTCCTCCCTACATGAATACATCCAAGGCAGTTGTGCACATATATTCTGCAAATTTATTTTTTAATTGTCTTTAATCGTCACGCTGCTGTCTTTGTGGTCTTACCACTGTTGTCCTGCTTGCTTTTCCCCCTTTCCTAGATCGTTGGTGTGGACCCTGAGGGCTCTGTGCTGGTTGACTCTAAAGAGAAGAATGAAAAAAAAGTTGCTTTCGAAGTAGAGGGCATTGGATATGACTTCATCCCCACAGTCTTGGACAGATCTGTGAGTGTGTTTGCACACGCGTGTATTTGTACGTGCAAGGTTTGATATGGACGGCATACAGAGCAATAATCATAAATTGTGTGGATAACCACCTCCCTTTACAAATGCATGCAGCTTATTGACATGTGGTACAAATCAACCGATATGGAGACGTTCACCATGTCACGCAAGCTGATCAGAGAGGAAGGTCTTCTGTGCGGTAAGTTCACTGAACAGCTAAGACGACAAGTTAGGGTTTGTAGGTATTACAGGTTTTATGGCACAGTCAAGGAGGTTTGTGAAACCCTTTAATTGGATGTTTTGTTTGTTTTGCTGTAGGCGGCAGCTCTGGCTCAGCCATGGCAGCAGCAGTGAAGATGGCTCAGCAGCTTGAGGAGGGACAGCGCTGTGTGGTCATTCTGGCCGACTCCGTCCGCAACTACATGTAAGGGATGGAGGACAGACGACTCTCACACAATCAAAAACAATATTTTTCTTTTGAAATGTTTTTTGAGGAATTGTATCTGCCATTGCGACGTCCCACACGGTCTTTAAACTTCTCCCCACCTGATAAAACACAAACTAAAACTCCAAACTACACATCTCTTTGTCTTAATGTGAAGTGAAGTTGATGAATTGTGCAGCTAAATCCATAAACAAAAAGAAAATCTAGACAAAATCTTATTTAAGTGGGAAGCCTGACCCTCAGGATCAAAGCATCTTTTTTTGCAGACCAATGGTCTGTGTTATGTTTTCAGACTCATGGCTGGTTATTTTGCTTCCAGGTCAAAGTTCATGAGTGATGAGTGGATGTGTGAGAAGGGCTTCCTCAGCCTGGAGGCTCCGATGGACCACAAACAATGGTAAATAAACAAATAATAATAAAAAAAAATCTCACCTGTGTGATTATAAAGGGACAGCCAATCCGACCCACAGGTGAATAGAACACATTTGTCTCACGCTCTCTCTCTCTCCTTAAGGTGGTGGAACCTGACTGTCCAGAGTTTACACCTGTCTGCGCCCCTCACTGTCTCCCCAACAATGTCCTGCCAGAAAGCCATTGAGATTCTGAAGGAGAAACAGCTTCACCAGGCTCCAGTCTTCAATGAGTCAGGGTATATCTCCTCAAGAAATTATCTAAATTAGAGATGTTAACTAGAAAGCACTCAGAGTCTGCCAATGTTGAACATGTTGGCTCGCTTTTGTTAACGATTTGAAATAAGAAAAATTAGGGGACATCCTCTCAGTGCTCTCAAGGAGATAATATGATATATTATAATAGAAATAATGTCATATTAATAGAATAAAGTAGCATTTTATTACATGCCAGCAGCAAGGCTTCCACAAATGTTTTAAAAAAAAGTTTTTCTTAATGAATTTTTTGAGAAATATACATGATAAGAGACATGTATTCTTGGTGTGCCCGCTCCCCATGTGAGGGGAAGGTTTGCTGACTTTGTGTCTTTTCAGTGTGATCCTGGGAGTGGTGACTCTGGGTACCATTCTGTCCTCTGTGTCAGCTGGAATGGTCCAACTCTCCGACTCTGTCATCAAAGTGCTCCGCAAGAATTTCAAACAGGTCAGGTGTGTGGAGACACTGCAGCGTGGATGGCAAACATACAAATCTCACTATTGTGCACTGATTTCCATACATTTGTGCTCTCAGGTGCACCTGACAGACAGCTTGGGGAAGTTGTCTCGTATCCTTGAAACAGACAACTTTGCCCTGGTGGTGCATGATCACATCCAATGTAAGATAAGTTTTTGGCTCTTTTTCCTTTTTATTTGATAGCATATAGTGACAGAATATAGGTGTTTGGGTGCTGTTTCAAGTTCTGATGCTGTTTTCATGTGCTGATGTTCAATGTTTTAATAATGTATTCATTAGGACCACAGTTTATATAAGATTTCCATTATGTGCAGATTATTTTTGATGGAATAACTTATTTTCTGGTCTGTAAGATGTTAGACTTTGTGTGATTGTCTGCATTCTTGCAAACAGATGTCATTTATATTAAAAGTTGCCTTGAGCTAAGGGGAAAATGTTTGTTACACCTTCCACCTTTTCAGCAATGCAGTTATGTGGCTGCAAGTATTATCACAGTTAAAGCGCTAACCACAGCAGTCTTACATTTTTTTCTTCTGTCAGTGAGGTCCTTGTAACTGCAATCGTCTGTCTGTCCATCTCCAGATGAGGCTAATGGGTCAGCGTCCCAGAGGCAGATGGTGTTTGGTGTTGTGACGGCGATTGACCTCCTCACCTACATCACCACACACGAGAAAAAGCCTGAAAACCCGCTCTTGGATGACGCGTCTTTGACTGTTTCCAGATGAACGCCTGCTTACCAAGAGACCAGACTCGGTCACCTGCGGTTTAGCCTAAATTGATTAATCATTTTTACCCATCAGTTTAGGTAATTGATTAAGTTTGGTTCCACATAAGCAACAGTTGTTTTTATGTAGTTTGAATATATCATGTTCTTAAATCAAATGTAAAGGATCAGGCTGGTGAGTGTATATTTATATTTTTCTAACTTTCAACAAATCCAATGAAAAACACTAACACTATTACATTGGGTGACATGTTTCTTCATGATGATTAACATGAGTACTGTGGTTTATTCATATCTTAATACCACACACACACACACGCACACACACAGACAATGCTGTTGTAATTATTCTCTGGTGTTACAAAGGTGTAATTATTCTGCAGCTGCAAATAGTCATCAGTAGGTGCAAATCTTTGAGTAGCATTTGTTTTAAAAAATGCCCACCTGGCAGAGGGAATTGTTTTAATGTTGTTTTTTTTAAATAAAGATTTTACTTTATTTGGGATCTGTTTTAACAGTAGAGAGAACAATGTAGAGAGCAGGTATGTCACAAAGCAAGCACATGCTTTTTGGTTTGGGATTTTTGTGGAATGTGTGGACATTAAGGAACAGATAGGGAAAGGCAAGCCTAATCCTTTCAGTAGTTAACCTTAACCTTCTCCACAATTGATTTGTGTACTTTTACTGTTGCTTTGAGGCCATTAATCATTAAAATGATTTTTTAAACAAAATAGCTTTTTTCATCGTCATTTACCTTTCAGCTCTAATTTCTGTGTGAGGACCAAACTGAAGGAAGGATTTGACTAAACAGTTCTCGACTCAAAGGCCACCCATTAGTTTTTTCCAAATCATTTAAACTGCTAAGATGTGAATGGCCTCCCTAATCTTTCTCACATCATCAACTGACTCCTTATCAGTGATTTTCCACTGAATGCAGAGATTAGGAATTAACTTGATTGCTGAGGCAATAATTAAATTACAGTGCTTTGCCTGAAAAGATCAAACTAAAAAAAGGACCTATTGATACATTTTTTGAACTGGTAGTAAAGCTTGGTGATTTTCTATAGCTCAGTGTGGCAGGTGGATAAATATCTCCACCTAGTGGCTGAATGACGGAGCTACAGAAGTTCTGGCTATGAATCAGGCAGGCTAGCAAAACACAATTTTTTTATTTCAGAAAAGCAGTTTCTTTCGGTCAAGGGCCTAGATTCTGTTTCATCTATCATTCATCAATCATGTCTAACCAGTCTCCTTGTCGCTGCCATGATGCCACCATCATGCTCATAGTTGGTGTGTCTTGAGGCCTCTCCCGCCAAAGGGCCCCATAAATTTGTTCCCTGTTTTTAATTTTACAGGTTTTTTCTTTTCTAGACAGTCCAAACGAGTGATGATCTGTAGTACATAAAAGCAATTATGTCTAAATTTTAAAATGCGGGCCTTGTCATTGAAATACCTTTATCAGCCGATATTTAGTACCACCCCGGTTCCGCGTTTAATGGACTATTCCACTGTGATTTCCCGGCACCTCAGTTTGCGCCAAAAACAAAAGACGTAGCAATTGAGTTACTACTGGACCGTTACTACCTTTGCTAGCATGGAGCGTTTACGCAGTAGATTTGGGAAGAAAAATACGAAGAACGATGCCGCACGGTTTAAGGAAAAGTTTGCCTAAACTGTTGAATTAAAACAGCAAGCGAATGTGCGGTGGAGAAGAAGTAGTAGTTACTGGTGTAACGTCAGTTGGAGGGGCTGAGCTAGCTAACGTTAGCAACCTAGAGCGCACCCGATTCAACTTCTGGGTTTACTGCCTCTGCTGGTTGCAGTGAACCGGCCACGACCCCCTCAGCCACCCGCTCCACGGACCCGCTGCCTCTGATCCGCGACCGCGGTGAGTGCTGCGCATCCCCGCAAATCCTCGCCCCCTCCTCCATGTTTCATCTCTCAACACCAATGTCTCTGGATACTAAGGAGTTAAATAGTTTTCGTAGACGGGATAAGGCAGATTTTATCGGTTGTCGCCTGACTTGTGTCCTCAGCCGTCCCGTCGGTGACATGTGTAAAGGTCTCAGGCGACCAGAGGGAGGCACAAACGACACATAAACTGCACGGACGCAGGCAGCACACTGTGTAACTGTGTGTGTGTGTGTGTGTGTGTGTGTGTGAGAGAGAGAGTGTGTGCAGCGTTGCTACAGAGGTTCATGACGAGAGCGCTGAGGAGGTGAACCAGATATCGGTGGGTTCGTCCATTTTTCATAAAAAATGAAAATGGTTTCGTCAACATTGTTTGTCTGTGACTTTGCCCGTCGGACACAATCTCCACAATTCTGTTATCTGATTTCCTTTACACCGCACATGTCCCTTCTTACGTATTTTTAATCCACAAACTTTATTTTTTCTTAATTGTGGTCTCACATGTAAAGTTTTAATATTAATTCAATATTAGACGATATTAATTCGCCAAACGTATGACACTGAGACAAAAAAACACTATTTTTTTACAAAGGGAAGTTCCTATGAATGGCTACACTCGGACACTAAATCAATTTACCGTTTGTATCTATCCTCATTTAACACGAGGAAACGTAAACACATTTGGTCCGTGACCAGGTCTGTTTGGCTTGGAGGGCGAGCCACTCTGATCTGACTGTTTCTTGACGTAATGAGAAAATGGAGCCGTTTTCAGAGACAACAGGTCATCTGAAGTGCCACAAATCGCTGCCAGCGCCTGACCGCCGATTGAAAACAGTGGGTGTCTTTGGAAATTAAGTATGACGCACACCAAGCTCCCTCTCAGCCTCTCAGCGCGTCTCTTGCCTAATCAGAATAATTGCTGACTTAGAGGTTAATTATTTCCCTCAGGCCCAAGGTATTTACTAATCAAGGAGGGTGGGTTATAAGTCACTGAATAAGGCCTTTTAACCAAACCTGTGATTTAACCCTGTGAAGCCCAAATATTTAAAAAAAAAAGAGCCCCTTATCAGATGTTCAAGAAACCTCTCGTTTTGTTTTTTTTTTTTTTGTTATCTTTTAATTTTTTTAGGTGATGTAATAATGCGAAATTGTCTCTTTTAAATTCCCATATTTCCACTGACACTTAGGCTGCCATAGTGGTCACCTCCTAGTGGTAATTTTTCTCTTTGTATTTGTTCTTTGTCTCTTTGAGGTCATTTTGTGCCTTTTAGCTGAGCTCTGTGTGTGTATCCCTTATTTTCCTCTTGTGAGATGTGAGCAATGCATGGACATGGAGCTTCATCATGCATGCATCATTTTTCTGCGAGCTCTTATTCATGCATAAGTGTGTTAGAATGTTGTGCAACAAAAGTCACATGGCATATGAAGTAGTACTTTTAAAATGACCATGATCTGCGCACAGGCTTGTCGACACACCGCGATCGTCAGCATGTCAGCATCATCCTTTATCTACATTTTCCGTCCCACTCCTTCCTCTGCCTTCAACCCTTGGTTCAGATACTCTGGAAAACCGCTGTGCCTGACCCTTACGCAGGCTGACCACTTCACAAGTGCACGTAGCCACTGTTTAAACAGTGGCTACATACAAGACTACACAACCCTGCCTGACCCCGCAGACTGTGCTGTTTGAATAGGAATGTATGCTCTGGGATTGTTCCCCCAGCATATTTTTTTTTCTTTATGAAAATAATGTAATAGGTCAGTTTCCCTTTCAGAACAGTGACACAAACAAGTTTCTGTTCTGTCCGTATGAAATCAGAGGCTGAGGCGCTCAGGAAAGACGTGATGTGTGCTCGTCAACGCGAGCTTGTAGCACACACACGTGTAACACACACTGTGGTGCGAATGACATGTCCCTCTCTAAGTGGCACAAATTGAAACCCGTCAGGCAGCTACTGCCAGTGACGGAGGGCCCTCGTCACTGGGCTGTCGCCTGCGGCTGCGTCACCCAGTTCGAGTCGGGTCTCCTGTCTTGCCAATGCTGCTGTCGGTGTCGGTAACAGCCCCGCCGGTGCGGCCCGCCGCACCTCCGAGCCACCGTTATCTAACCCGCTGGAGTGTCACTGGGTCAGGGGAGCTGCAGTCGCAACCTTTGGCCTAGAAAATCGTACTTGCGTCAGCGCTTCGAACGGTTCAACCTCGAGCCATTGTCTTCGGCCATCTGTCTCTCGGAAATCAATAGGGTTGAGCATTTCGGTGTGTAATGATGAAGAATGCACCCCGTCCATGCCGTGAGCCACTTCCAGTGTCTGCAGCGTCTGCAGCGCCTGACTGAACAATAAACCTCTGTACTGAAAAGGCCCACAGGTTTGTTTGTGCTGTATAAGAAAGAAACGTTCAAAGCTGCAGAGTGTAATCACATTTTGAGAGATGAAAATCTTAAAGAAAAGAAGAGAAGGCTTCCAAATAGAGCCTTTGACGTTTTTCCTGTGCTGGCTGTGGACGTACAATAAATTTAGTGGTTCCTGTGAGAGCGGCACCGGTTGATAGCCGTGCCCTGTGGAGCCATTAAAGGATATAAAAAAGACGTATTTGTGAAAGACTTCTTTGAAGAGACCTTTAATAGTTGAAAGAAGAGTTTTATTAAAGCTCTCTGGAGAACTATGAAGTTTCCACCTGTGATTCTGAAGAATGAGCCGACTCAAAGCCCGCAACCAGAAACATGTTCTCTTTTTAGCAGCAGGCAACGTGTAAGTACAGAAAGCAACACTGAGCAGTGCTATGCTCATTGTTCGTATCGATGCAAAGATCTCATATGCAGCTGAATACCTCTATGAGGTAGTTTCTACTTTGTTTTAAATACTGAACCTATACTAAGCCAAGCTAGCACTTTGGTGCTTGAGAAGACAGTGTTGATTGGTTGTTTGGTTCAAATTGAAATAATTTGACAAGAATCTGGTCTCCTATAAAAAAAAGAAAGGAGCCCATAGGTCGTCTGCGGAAGCAGCTTATAATGACTTAGAGTTACCTTTAATTGTCAGGTGACCTCTAGTGGTTGTAGTAATTCTGACGGGAGGAATTCAGAAGAGGCTGTTTAAAAAAGCAAAGTCCACGTAGGAGTGTTGGTCCACGCGCATCATGTGACCCTGCAGCGCCTGCACGTAAACCTCAGAGCCCAGCACCCAGTCCCCGAGGGCCTGGTGCGGCCTCACTGAGACGCTGTAGGCTGGCTGTAGACTCCAAGTCCCGTTTGAATTCCCTGTACAGTCTTAAATCTTCTGTGCATGAAATCAGGTTTGTGAATTTGCACAAACTGAAACTGTCGGCCTGATTTTTCCACTTCGGTTGCTGACAGGAAGTCGTCATGGCCTGTCTTTGCCTACCTGTACACTGGATGTGATGTGATTTAAATACGTTGAATCCATCCTGGAGCATTGTCTCCTTTTTGACACATTTGCCCACCCTTATTGTCTTAACCTCCTTGTTTATTGTGTTTTTTAGGCACACACACAGCTGTGTGCTGCTTGATGAGTGAACAGATTTCAATAATGTGTGTGACAGAACTCTGTCGTAACGGTCTTGACCTTACCCTCACGTTGACCTCTGTCAGTCATACCCCAGTAAGAAAACGCAATTAGATCTGCATTTGCGTTTGAGCATTTTCCTTTTTGGATAACTGTACCTATCTCAGATCAACATTATTTCCCAATCAGATGACTTTTCACTTAAGAAGACGAGTCCAGGGGATCGTGGGGTTGATTCCTGGTAGGAAATGCCTCTTTAGCCAACAGGAACACAGCACAATGGAGGACATTGTGAGGAATCACAGGGTTTTTATTGAGGCCTCTGAGGTGGGAGTGGGGAGGAGCAGCGGAGAGGAAGAGAACAAGTCCTGGTTTTGGCTTTCTCATTTTGCGTCATTCCTTCGTCCAAACGTATAAATCACAAGTGTGTCTTCTAATGAAACGCTAGAAACCCCGCCTCCTCCATCATTCATCCCCTCTCTGCCCTCTGTCCTCTCCAGCTGCTGTCGTACTGTTTCGCCTGCACTTCACACCAGAAAACAGTTGAAAGAAAAGTCATTTTGACGGTAGGAGACACGGCTTGAGCGCACACTGACAGACACACAGAGGAGGAGGTGAGCGACTTACTGAGTTACGCAAGAGAAGAAACTTGAAATGATTGGAGAGCAGAGCAGCTGTTTGCTCTGATTCCTTATGTGCGTCACACTCAGGCCCCTCAGGAGGAGCGCAGCAGTTTTAAACTAACCTTTGCACTTTATTGGGGGGGTACAGTTTACAGTTGCGCTGGGTTGCCAAAATGTGTTTATTGTTTCCAGCATTTTCTTAAAGTGTCCCTTGCAGGGAGGGTGAATGGCGAATGCTCACGTCTGTCTTCCTGCCCCGACGTCGGCCAAGTGTTTTCAATTCCAGTGCAGGCATGCTAGGTCACTTTAGCCTGCTGAAGAGTTTTCATTAAGTGAAACTGAGATTTGAATTCCTTTCACTTTTTATATAAATCTAAACTGTACTGACACTGCCATCAACCTCCATGGTGATGAGGTACTGTCTATTCAAATATCTTACTTTTTAGCAATTGATTACATATCTGTCAACATGTACGAGTTCGGACACAGAGGATACATGTAGTGATTTCTTGGCAAATATGAATCTTAGGGCCCTATCTTAAGTGTGGTGTTGTAATTTTCTCGTTAAGCCCCAGGTTGTTGAAACAGCACATGAACTTGTGCGCTGTGCAACTGACCGGCAAAAAAGCTGGTCTAAAGTCAGCAGTATGTCACTGTTTTTGAGGGCACATCATCAAAATGTAGTATGTAGCCCAGGCAGGTGAACGCAGCACGCCTGAACGCTCCGACGCAGTGCAAGCTCGCCCGTTCTGCAAAGAGAATGGGGGGCGACGCCCCGATCGCTTCATTGCACGTTACGCCCCGAAACACACCCGTGATTAATTGAGAACCTAAGCACAACCCTGCTGAACTATGTGTCTGGCACCAGGACCTTTTATCTTCCACCGTTCATCTCTCAGAATTGGATCTGGACTCGCCCTGAAAGAGTCACTTCCTGGAGGTGGCCGGTATTAACGGCGCTTTTTTTTTTTGTAAGGCAGCCCGGCCAAGAGCGGACAAACCTGCGCCGTCGCATTCTTTGAGGTTAAACGCAGACACACACACACACCCGCCGCCTGCTCCACCTATAGGAATCTGGAAATGTGAACAAATAATGGGCGGTTTCACAGCACTAATTTCTTGCTAATCATGTCACAGCGGGCACGGGTGCCCATGATCACCGGCACGCCGACCCAGCCGTGCCTCCGAGAAGAGTTTGACGCTGATGTGCGGCGAAAGGCAGAGGTGGCGCGTCGGACGGAGGCCGGCGCTGGCGTGAGTCAGAGCCACTGACGTGCGGTGGCGCATCCAGACAGGCGCCGCTCTCCGGGCTCCGCGTTGGTGTCTCTCAGGGGACGGACGGGCTCTTCTGTTACGAATCCCTGGCGTTTTGGGGCCAGAAGTCGGCTGCACCTTTTCAATACTTGATGACGTGCGAGGGCCATCTGCCCGGCAACAACGGCGGAGCGCTTCCTCTCGGGGTCGCGGAGCTCCGCTGTTGAAAGTTTTTAAATCAGGCGTCCATTAACAGATTATCTCAGGCCCCAGCTATTTCATGAAGGCTTTACTGCATCATAAATTCACAGCAAGCGTTTTAGTCTTTGCTTCAAGCCTTTTTTCGGGCTTGTAGGCTTCCTGTGTTCACTCACGGTTGCTCTGCACTGGTTTGTTGTTGTGGGAGGGAGAACCGAGCGGTCCGAGCAGATTCGCACGAACTAAAGTTGAGTCAGTCGGCCAAACTTAACTTCTTTGGAAAGGTTCGCTGAGATCAAGATCTATCAGACATCACAAGTTTCACTCATGTGGCCCAAAGCGCCTTTTCTTTGTTTGCTGGCAGCGAGCCTGACTCCGGCGCGTTTCAAGACAAGTGTACGTCACAGATGTTTAATAGATTACTTTCTGGTCGAGTCGACCTGGTGATTGAATTTCCTTCGGGAAAAATGAAAACAGGCCCAACACCACGGAGCATGACCAACATCAGCAGAGAGCATGAGAATCAAACTAATTTGCTAAATCAGAAAAAAAAGATGTAGTGTTAAATGACTAAACAGCTGTTAACAGTGAGTGTCGTGGGTGTGCTGGAGCTCAGGTAGCAGAGCTCGTAGGCTCCCCCCCAGCTCCCTCTGTTCACGCATCCTTGAGCAAGTCGGTCAACACCCAACTCCGAACCGCTCCTGATGTCTGCACGCGAGGAAAAACGAACATTTGTTTGGACGCGCATCAGCCAAATGAATATTGAAACCAGACACCATTAGCAAAAAAGTGTGTTTTGTTCTTTGTTAGCTGCAGCACCTGTACAGCTTTTAACCGGCTCCTGACACTTGAAGTGTCGGCAGCCTTGTCGACGGCCTCGGCGGCTCTTAAAGTTTCACTGCCTCATTCTGTGTCGCCTGACGTACTTTGGTGTCTCTGCTGTCGGTGACCTTGCGTACCGCAGGCTTATGTAACCGGTCTCCGTTTTCGCAGATGTGCAACGCGAGCTCCGGCACCGGCGGCTCGACGCGCTGCATCGCGTGCGGGTCAGATCACCTCGCTCGGCAGCGGCCGCTGCAGAACGCGAGTTTTTCCGACGGTTCGGTCGCGGCCAGGTTGCAGATTGTGCGACCTGCGTTCGGTTAAATGCCGAAAATGTTAAATATCAGTGCGAGAAATTTAATCTGCAAAGAGCGCATACGTGTGCGTGAACACGTGTTTTGATGAACGTGCGGAGGCAGTCGTGCTTACATGCGCGTGTGTTCGTGCCAGATGATGAGTTACATTCATATTGTTCTCCTGACTCAGAGGAGGTTTGCCATTTTTCCATTTCGGGGCCCCCCCTCGTCCTCCCCATCTGTTTTTTTTCCCTTTCTTATGTCAACGCCACAGAGTGAAAGGGTTTTCCCGCTCGACGTCCCTCGAGAGCTGCTGCCAGCCCTGCTTCATTATTGTAGACCCTGCATTTTTACAGTCTGATGAGTTGCCGTACAAGCTGGAGAATATACTTCAGTGGAAAAAGTGAGTAAACTTCCTGACTCGCCCTCCCACAACTTCCTTGTCTCCTTTGTTCGTGCCCCGGCGTTTTCCAAACAGGTGTTTGTCCAGCAAGAAAGTAAACAAATATGTCATTTCTTTTCCCCCTCGATGAAATGGCAAGATGAACACAAGCCCATGACGTCAACAGGATGTGCGCTCACTTCCTCTGAGCACAGTGCTCGTTCCTGTCATTTGACTCGCAGTCATGTGGTCGCGCGGCGGCTTTCGCGCAACAGAGACGGGGAAACAACCAGTGCAGCCGAGCGGCTACTCGCGGAGAGGGCTCCCGAAAGTGACGGGTGCGCAAGCCCGGAAGGACCCGAATACGTGACGCAGGGGCGCCGGGGAAAGATGAGCAAGAGGCGCAAATCTGTCTGACGAGACCGTTAATTACCTCGACGAATCCACCAGGGCCTCGTGACTGTTCTGTGCTGGAACAGAATATCGCTCGGTATCTCTAGCAATCGCCTCCGCCAATGCCAACCCTCGCCCCCGCGCCCGACCCATTTCCCTGCCCTCTGTCTGGCTGTGCAAACACCCGTGACCCACTTAGAGGAGCTCGCACACACTCGCGCACACAAGATCCCCGCAAGGTTGTGTAACCGACGGTTCTGAGAAATGAAAGGCAGACTTGTTAACGTCTCGCAGACTGTTGGCTGCATTGTGGAGCCGGAGTAGCTGACGTCAGCGCAGGCCGACGACCTCCCGTGTCCGCCGCGGCCTCTGGAGGTGACAGACGGACAGACGGAGAGGCGACGCACGTAAACAAGCAGGCGGCGTCCGTTTTGAAGCAGGGACGGCAGACACCGACGGCGGCGGCAGCTTCGACCTATAATCCGCAGGAGGGAAAGCGTGCGGTTTTTGTTTACGTCCGCAAAGCAGGCACGAGCTACAAAAGCATCACGTTGTTCAGAGACGATAAAGTGCTAAAAGGTGGCATTACATCATGAGTCAGCTGCAGCCCTGTTTCCTCACAAACACACACACAGTCAACAGGGGAGGAGGATGACTGCACATGTGCACCCCAGTGTGTGTGTGTGTGTGTGTGTGTGTGTGTGTGTGCCTGCGCTCATGTGAGACAACTATTCGGAAACATTGTGCAAGCCACAACACTTTAAATGACCCCCCCCTCACAAACACCACCAGCAACATAAACCTTGATATCTGAGGTTGAATTTAGGTCAAATGTATATTAAAAGGGACAAACAGGGACGGAATGTGTTTACTTTTATGGCAGCTGACCCAGCAGCAGCTGTTTGGACGTTTCACCCGGAAACACAACCTGGGGGCAGCGCAACAAAGGAGTCGCGCTATCTCTGGTGTCACGAGTCGAGTCGTGATGGGAGCTGGGGGCCCAGGAGTCGGGCGTCGCCTGACTGCGAGTCCTCCGCGAGTTTCCGCGGAGGCGCAACTTCTGACGCTCCCATGTCACGGATCGGCCAAGCGACCGCCACCCCTTCAGCTGCATGTTGTACAGAGAGAGACGAGATGCCGAAGCAAGAGGTGGCACAAGCAGGGTTTTACAGGACAACAGGGAGTGTTGGGAAAATAAAACAGTGACTCTCGTTGTGTCCTCTTTTTTTAATCTGGGCTTTATAATGAAGTTCTGTTGTTGGAACCATGTTTTAGAATAGGTCAGCAGGGCCACACCATAGAGAACATCCAATGTGGGGCATCAAACCATCATGTTAGCATCGCTAGCTACAGACTGTTAGTTGTTGTTGCACACATGAGGTCTCCAGCATGCACAACTAGGCTGTACCCGGCTTTGGATACACAGACAACATGTGTCTCGGGGATCAGTCGGCCGCTGGTTTCGGTGCTCTCATTCTCATTCGTTGACAGCACATCCGAAAATACAGCGCATCACCGAAGCTTTTACTGTCCCCGGGAGGGGGGGGGGCTTGAAAGGTGAGGAGGTGGTGAACAAAGAAGAGCCGCCGCGTTAAATAATCGGCGTGCGGCCCAAAAGAGACTAATTCAGCTCACAGCTGCTGGTGGAGCTCGGCATGAGACGGTAATGGAATGTAATGCCTGTAAAGGAATGCTCATGCAGACGCCAAAGCCTGCTGTACAATATTAACAGAGCCCAAAGTGCGTCATAGCTCTCACAGCTGTGTGTGTGTGTGTGTGTGTGTGTGTGCGCGCACGATGAGCACTTTCCTTTGAGCTCTCTCTCCGCTGTCGTGTCACACCACTCTTGCGGTGATGTACGAGGCCGCAAATCAAACTCCGGGGCGGTGTCGCTACGGCGGAGGAGAACAATGGCAGTGCTGCACATTAAGCTAATGCGTGGGGAGAGTGCTACGTGAAAGATTATAGCTATGAGCCAGAGCTCGAGGGAGTGAGGGCAATTAGCCGTCGGCTGTTTTGGTTCCCCGGGCCTCGGCGAAGATGTAAGAGCTTCGAGTCAATTATATGACTGATACTTATAATGTCCATGGTCACTTCAAGCAACATAATCATTTTATAGGATGAAGAGAGTAGCACAAGTCATTATTTTAGAAGATTTAAGTAGAATCTAGACGAAGCTGCGGTCCTGCATACCATTAATCTGCAGCAGAAAATACATCTTGAAGGAAATGGATACATTTTCCATTAATGTACATATCTGGCAAGTCGCAAATTACATTGATAAGAACTAATCGGTAAGATTCGTAATCGTTTTTTAATGTAAAAACGTCCGATCATCCTGTACAGTGCCCACTTGTAATGAGCGCAACGTAACTAAAGCTGGTGGTTATGTTTAGACTCGCGCAGCACTTGGTGGAGGTAAATGGCAACCACGCCTTGTCTAGCCTCAACCAGCGTGCTTTTGTTCGCCTCGACCTGCTGCTAATAAACATAGCACTTCATTCATTGGCTCATATTGACACAAAGAGCAGAAATTGGACCATAAATTGCATTACATATACATACATAAGACTTGTGTAATGTGTCTTGTGCAACACAATGAAAAATTACCATGACAGTTGTGAAGAGCTTTGTTTGGGGGCTGGAAATGGGCGACGACATTCCGCAACAGGAAAATTCCCAGCGGCCGTTACAAATGCTTTGTTCCAGCTCCGACGTTGTAACGCGCCGCGGCGAAAGGCGTCCGCTAACGCCGGATAGGGGCGCGTGCGTTTGAACGCCAGGCTGAACCCACGCCGGCTCCCTTGAGTGAGACACTCGCGCCTTACATAAAGCAAGTACCTGTGTGCTCACGTGGTCCTCATGAACAAGTGAAATAATAAAAACCAAATCCAACAAACCGATTCCGGTTCAAACGTGGCACGTACAGCGCCGGCGAACAACTCTGCGGAATGTCCCGTCTCCAACGACGTTTCGCTTCAGTGCGTGACGGAGGACTGACAAATTAGATTAGATTAGATAATTAATCTGGAAAAGTCCCATTTCTCTGTCACGCCACTCGATTACAGATTGGTCTCAGGGGGCTTTACATTGTCAATGACATTTGACATGCTCTATTTGTTGGAGCACTTAAAGAGATATTTGCCAGTGAATCAGCACAAATGCGAATGTGATACGATCACATGATCCCCTAGGACTTTGGTCGTTGTTTTCACACCGTCACCCGATACATTGCTATTACATAAACATGGACGGCTTTTCCCAGATGGCTGGCGCGAAGCGGCCGCAGCGACAACGCCGTCGTGCCGGGTCACACTGTGCGCTTCCAAAATGTGATTATTTACTCCGCGGCGAAGCGTCCGCGAGGTCCACAAATCCTCTGGCATTCATGCTCGTCCTGCCAGAGCGCTCGATTATTGGCAGTGACGCATGAGTACAGTTTCTCACTCACGTACGCACAATTAGGAAGGGGTGCTAATCTCACAGCGAGGGGGGGGGTGAAAGCCCCTGCAGTGGCTTTCTGAGAACGTTTTCTTCATCTCCTTTACTTCAGGCTTTTTGTTCTCACACAAGTGGCGCTTCAAAATTTCTTATGCAACGGTTCTTCTGGCTATTACTGTATCACTAACCTTATGAGTCTGAATTTCCCTTTTTGTCATAAGACATTAAGTTCCTCTCTCAACTGTAGCTGATCACTGGGAGGGGAAGTTGTATTTTAAAGTTGCCGCAGTTGCACAGGCTTTTTTTTTTCTAGTGTTTCACAGCTCTGTCTCTTCTGCTTTTGCCCACATAAAGAGACTCTGGAAAACCTCTTTGCCCGGCGCCCTTTCGCTTTTGATAACCGAGTTACTTATTCAAAACACTGAATGTTTTATGACGAGCCGTCTGCGTGAGGGAACCTTGGATTCCTTTCACCTCCTGCGCGCGCGGGTGTGTGTGAGCGTGTGTGAGTGAGTGAGTGTGTGTGTGTGTGTGTGTGTGTGTGTGTGGGAGGGAGCAGGAGGTGGGGTAGGATCAGTTCATCCAAGTCATCCTCACACGTAAGTGCATAATAGTCCTGGCCATGTCCCCAGCTCGGCTTGCACGTCCAATTTTTGCTCTCGGGTCTCGATAGGAACTTTTCTCTTACGCTGGGGGTGGAAGTCCAAATATCCAAGTGCTGTAACTCAGGTTTGCACCATTCAAAAAGTTTCTCACTGGAAACGAATCCCATGAAAAGGCCAACAGCGAACAAGTGCTGCCTGTTTAGCCAAAGCACGATATAGATTATTCCTCTGTGCCACAAACCTCAGTTTTTCACACACACACACACACAGAGATTACTATATGTATATTGGTATGAGCCATTGACTTATTGTACTGACATGTTCCTTCATCACCATTTATTCTCACTCCCATACTCAGTGTCCACAGCTGAAACACAGACCCACAAAAATACACGCTTTTTTATCCTGTTTGAGGAACATTTGTTCAAAACTACAACTACACAACTACAGTCCCCAGCTGTATTAGGAAATTAGACACTAAATTCTTAAGACGCATTTTTAAAGATTTATATCTTCAGCAGGAATGAACAGAATTGGGGTGGAGTGCCACAGACGGGCAAGGAGAGTCAATACGCATTAAGAGATAAGAGTAATGTGTTTGCTTTCTGTTTCACTGTCATTTCACCATATAAACATGTAGTACATGGTTTATAATACACTATAAAGTAGTTGTAAGCAAATATTATTGTGACTGTCAACAGCTATAACTCCTTCTGTTGGCATCCAGGGCTGGAGGACTGTTCGTAAACAGTTGATAAGCGACAGGAGAGTAAGGCACAGCTGTAACAACATGTGTTCATGGGAAAGGTTGACAAACACTGTAAATTAATGAACTCTTAATAAAGTCCTTACTTTCACTCAAAACTGCAGTAGGAGAGTTACAAGTGAACAGTTGAATAATAAATTGTATCATAGGCCCTTGATTAGTTATTTTACTTTTGATGCTTTTAAGCACATCTTGCTGATGATACTTTTGTCATATGGTTACTTTTAAGAATCTGAATACCACCACTACACATCTGGCAGCCTTATTTATCTTGTGTCTGCACCTCCTGTTCTGTTAATGCATGCAGGATGTCCTGCAATACTGGGAGCTCAGGGACAAACTGTACCGGCCATGCTGAGTCCTGCGTTTCCTTACACCGGGCGACACGGACAAAACTATCCCAACCCTTGAGCTCAGCTTACATGCACAGATACACAACAAACCTCACCGAGTTATAAACAGAATCACATCCATGGGCCTTTTGCTCGACAGACCGACTTTGATGAGGACAGTTCATCGGGGTTTAAGCCTGACTTTGCAACAGATAAGAAATCAATTGGTACATCAGCTCATTCCAAAACTGATAGAGTCAGTACATGAGGTGTTAGTGAATGTTTACCTGTGGCCTTTGACACAGTTGCCAATAATTTGAAAAGGCCTCTCAGTCACAGTCCTAGCTCTCTCAGAGCTCCTTGTGGGAATCAGCGCTCCTTGTGGTGTACCACAGGGCTCAAATGTAGGTCCACTATTATTATAAGGCACTAGCTTCATAAGGATTTTCTTCGTTAAACATGGATGACACCCAACTGCATGTGTTATCACTGATTCTGATCCAGTTTTCTGGCTGCGTGTAAGGAATGGAAATGAAGCAGATGTTTACTTTCTTTTCTTAATGCACAGAGAGGTGTATGAAAGCTGTTAAACAAGGTAAAGTCCTGCGCAAAGCAGCTGCCAGAGCAAATGAAAGAGCTCAGCTCATGTTACGCCTGGTTCAGATGGAAATTGTGACGGTGGAAGAAACAACTTCCTGGTGTTTCGGCTGCGTGGAGAAGTAAAAAGTTACCTGCTAGTCGATATATATATATATATATATATATATATATCCACACTATGCTAATTTTGGATAATGTGCGATAAGATAATATCTGTGAAGTCACCCTTTCAGGACAATACATGCAGTGGCGTCCAGTTATTCAGAGCAAACCTATATTTTCTTACAAAGTGCAGCTCAACAGTACGGACATAGATTCACACACGTCCAGTTCATCTGTAAATCATGCGGTCACACAACGTTGTCAAGCACTCGTTACAAAAAGTTTGTTAGTAAACACAAGTGCCTGTCTGCAGTGGGCGGCAGCTGATGACTGATATGTTTGTGGTGGCTGGACACTGAACGCACAGCTTTCCTCACGAGCAGCTCCATCAGGGTCATATCCAAATGTCAGGCCCTACGTTACTCTCGTGAATGTGTGCGCGAGTCCGTACTTTGGAGTCGGGGGCTTGTTTCCCCCTCACAGTGTAAATCTGTTTGGAACAGGCAGTGCTCCGGGCTTCACCATGTTCTGGCTTTCTTATCTGGCTGGAGATGACGAGCGAGCGGAGTGTGTGAGGGTGGGGGGGAGTTCACTCGGCTCACGTTTGCGTCACTTGACTCGCGCACGGCCCTTTTTCCCCCGTCAGACGTCAGACACCTGTCCGTTCTCGGTCTGATGAATAACCAGGCGGGGGGAGGGTCGTCGGGGTGCTGCGCATCATCACTCGGCATCGCGACACCGTCGTGCATCATCAGCGCGCCTCGTCATCAGTTAGCGGGTAAGGCGGCTGTGTTACAGGGTGTTTTCTACAGCGAAACTCTGGCCAATAGAGCGCCACATTAAGACTTTCAGTAAAATGGGCCGTTATTTCTTATATTAATCCAACGTAATTATTACTGCGCAACTTGATTAAGCAGCACTCATATATTTAAATATATGATATATTTAAAAGCTGCCTTTTAAAGGGTCCTCATGAGGGTCATACATAATTCTCGTATATTAGCATATGGATCATGAGATTAAAAGGTTTTATTTGACATATTCTGATTCAATAGGTGCAGTGAAATGTGCCTGAGGGAGTGCTAAAAAAGACTAGCATGCAATAAAGAATATAACAAGAATAAAAAGTCTAAAATCCTATGTAATATGACTATTAAGATGCTAAAGTGCATGTTGGCAGGATCTGCCATTCTTTAAGTATACAGTGTAAGAATGCGAAAGTACACCTGTCAGGGTTGCAATGCTGTAACATGTGCACGGCAAAGTTTTTTTTTATATGCTGGAGTGCAAATCTGTAGTTTACAGTTTCAACACGTGCCCGGACACGGAAGACAATGCGTCAAGGCCAGAGGACAGAGTTCAGCGACCTGATGTCCCGAAGGAAGAAGCACTTTCTGAGTCTCTCGCAGTTGTCACCCCCGTCGCTACTTCAAGCTAGGAACGTGAGTGAAAGAACGGCTTTAGCCGCGTTGTGCACAGCTAGCATGCCTGTAAACACACCCGTCTCACGATTTAACACAATTCAAGCCACGGCCACAGTTTGGGAAGTGAACCTTTATTTAAATAAATAGCCACATAAATAAACAATCTTTCTCCAATGAGCACTCTCCTTTCTGTTCTCTTGCTGCCCCCCCCCACACACACACACACACACACACACACACACAGACATGCACATGCTCACACAGTCAAGTAACAAATAACAGAGGATAACAAAGAAAAAAAAAACATGAAGTACTTATTATCCAAAGTTTATCAAAAGGGTCATTTTTACAGATTTGCAACAAGAGTCTTAGTGTTTCAATCGTTTTGTGATTTTTTTTTTCATCATGAGAAACAAAAACAAATCGGTAATAAGAATAAAGTGCAATTCCTGCTTCTGTTTGCACAGCAAGCTCAGAGAAGTCAAAGAAGCTATCAGAAGGGGCTTCTGAGCGAACAGCCAACAATGGGGCTGCCGTCCATTCAAATTTCTTCAGTGTAGTGATCAGAGGTGGACCCCTCTGAGTGTGGGTTTGTTCGGAGAAAGGCACAAGTGTTGTAATGAGTGCAATCAACTTAAAAATTTGCCGGGTTAAAAATGTCAATACTGCATGTTTCCAACGCGCAAACCAGGGCTCCTCTCGCAGGATGTTTCACAGCTATGAGAGAACCAGCTTGACTCGTTTTTTTAAACTCATTATGCGGCTCCTGCAGCCTGACACGTCGTGTGCACGCGCACAAATCTGCTCGTTGCGGGTCATTTGTACCTATTTCTAGCCACGTAGGGACAACTGTAGAAAGTTCAACTTCCAGCACAACATGGTATTGCTATGTTCTGAATTTTTTTGTTTTTTGTTTTGTTTTGTTTTTTTAGAAAAGTACAAAAATGAAATACCACCGTGGTCCACCTGATAGTTACAGCTAGAGACATTAACGTGTGTAGCATTTAGGTTTGGTGGCAGCGGCATTTTTTTTTTTTTTTTTTTTTTTTTTCCTCACAGCAGAAGCTAAGGAGATTGTGTGGACGTGCTAGCTAGCCACCATGCTACGTTTTGAGACAGCATTCAAAGTGAAAAAGTCAGTAGTGTACAGCTGTGATCGATCGGCCACCTCTTGTGCTGTTCATTCTTTGGTTAAAAAAAACAAAAACAAACAAACCACATTCTTCCTTTCAGTTAAAGAATGCCGTGTGCAGAGACGGCATTTCCAAAATGCCTTCAGTCTTTCCTCTCAGTTTCTACAGTATCACGTTATTATGTCACATGACTAGTACCCTTTCTAGTCAGCTAACAAGCACAGCAAGGTCAAACAGACAGTTTAAAAGTAAAAACAACCACGAAAAAAGAAGGAAAAAAAGCCTCAGGCAAATACGCGTTTATGTTTTGACCATCCTATGCGGAGCCTTATCTTTCCTTTGTATTTCAATGTGAAATATTGCACTGTTCCCACAGTTCTTTGTTCTGTCCGTCTGAGAAGCGCCGTTCCTCTGATATTCCGGGATTGACGGCGTGTTGTTTTTAACAGGTTTTACCGCTTCCAAATTATTGCCTGAGGAGGTAGTGAAAGCATCTAACACCTAAGAAGGTGCTTATCAAAATGAAAAGGAGCACGGATGGACGTGGCCGCGTACGTGAGGTGCTACCGAGCAGGCCCGTGTACCTGTTGTGCTTTGCTCAATCAGCGAGATGCTCTCTTCTGTCAGTTCGTGGCTGATGAGGATGTAGCAGTCTTTTCGCAGCTTGAGGTAAAAGCAGCATTTGCGTAGCTATAATAATCCAGCGGGGGGAGGGGGTATCACAGTTTCAACTCAGAACTAAATTGCCTCCTTCAGTGAACGTTTGTAAGCTTAGGGCACTATAATGCATGTTTGTCGCACTGCTTTAGAGACATTTATCTCAGGAAAGGCGAACGGACTGGGGGCAAATGGAAAAAAAAGAAAGAAATTTTGGTCTTCAGTCCAGTCAAGTGGAAAAAACATCACGAACAGGAAATGACACAGAACGGAAAAAAAGAATGAGGAAGAATCAAAAAAGTTAACTGAGACGGCATCAGCTAACGTCAGCTCTGACTTCGTTCAAGTGAGTCCAGCAGGGGGCTGGATGAGTCTGTCGCTCTATTATTGCTTCTCTGGCTGTCTAACACGGATCAAACACCTCATCCAGAGTTTGGTTATTGCTTACTCTTTAGCTTATATGATATCAAAAGCATACACACAACGTGTAGTTACTTTAAGTGTAAGTTTGTCGCTTGCATCTGCTTTTTTTGTTCTCTCTCCTCGCTCCTCCTGGGCCCAAAAGTCAAGTCGCTCTTTGCTCCGAGCCTCTTCCAGCGGCGAGAGAAAGATCATTGGTCTGAAACGTGCGTGACGGCGTTTCACTTCACCATCACGCAGCTGCTGAGCTGCTGCTGCTGCTGCTGCTGCCCGGCCAGACCCAGCTCCTGCATGTCGGGGTCTGCGCCGGACGCCGCACCCAAGCTCCACACCGCGGGTTTGGACAGGACGGGGAAGGCGCCCTGTGTCGCGGAGTGGGGATGCTGCTGGAGGCCGGAGTGGTGGGGGTGGGGGTGGGGTCGCTGGCTGATATGCAGACGAGCCTCAAGGAGATAAGCAGCGGAGGCCACGGGGGACAGCGAGGAGGCGTGGCAGGACGAGGAGGACGAGGAGCGGCCGGAGGAGGAGGCCTCGAGGGTTTGCTGCCAGGGGCCGTGCTGTAGGCCGACCGACGCTTGCTGAGGAGGCAGGGCGGAGGGGGCGGGGGTGTCAAACATGGAGGAGGAAGCAAAGACGGCTGCGGGTGGAGGAGAGGGTGACTGCTGCTGGGCCAGAAAGAGCAAGGGATTCTGGGTAGGTCCTGTCTGAGCCGCTTGGACCTGAGGCTGAGGCTGGTGCTGGATCTGAAGCATCCTGGAAAACAGAAACAGAAGATCTGTGAATATCTTATTTATCTCTTGTGTTGTGGCCTAGATTTTTAAACTAAAGTTCCTGTAATGCCTTGGGGCATGTAAACGGTGAAGAGGAGTACAAAAACTTGACAATTATCCAGCAAGTTGTGCGACTTGATGCAGTGTGATTTCTAAGTGTATGTATAGCTGTTTATCTGCGCCGGACATCAGAGAGGATGAAGCGCACGGAAAAAGTAAGTCACGCTGGGCCTGAAAACGTGCTCGTGCGTGCGTGCGGCTCCGAGCTCCGGCTCCCAGAGGGAGTACAATGTTTGACTCACCCCGCTCTATCTCGTCTCGTGTGTCACGTCTCGCCCTTTGCCTCCGCCTCCCCTCTCCTCCCCCTCCCCTCCCTTCCCTCGCAGTTCGAAAGAGTTCCGATCTACGTGATCTGCCGCGTTGAACCTTAATAACAGTGTGCTTTCCTGTAATAGTCTGTCTCACCTCTGCTGGTGCAGCACCTCCTCCAGCATACTGCGGTGCTCGGAGAGGGCCGGACCCAGTGACCCGCGGCTGCCGCGGTTACAGGAGGGCGGGGGGACGACCTGCCTCGTCAGACCCTTGATCTTGTTTAATCCCAGGAGCCCTTTGGTGCGTGTGTTTTTCCTCAGCTGCTGGCGGAAAGCTTTGAGGCCTGCGGGAAGGCATGGGAAACGTGTTACACAATACTCCCTTTGATCCTTGGCTGTGACACAGCAGATGCGAGAAAAATGAGCATCGCGTTAGAGAAAGCCCGATCCTGCTCCTGTACCTTGTGTAAGGGAGGTGTCAGAGGCTCTGCGACCTTCTTGGAAGCTGGCGGCGGGCAGGCTGCCCTGAGCTTGGGGGAGGAGGTGGGAGGAGAGGGCCAGAGGAGCTCCGGCTGGCAGCAGAGCTCTGCCTTCGGCCCCGGAGGCCACAAGTGTTGACATCTCGCCCATAGCCGACTGCAAAGCAGGAGTGGGGCTGGATGAGGACTTCAGGCAGCTGTCAGAGGAGGCACCATCAGAGGGACTGACCACGATGCCTGCAGAAAAAAAGAACGGGGAAGGTGTTAGATTCTGCACAGCTGACGGAGCGGGGATTAACAAGCATTTCACAAATGCCTGTCATACTAACATGGAGGGTTGCACTGGTGGAAACGGGCGGACACTTCGGCCAGAGTGTGTCTTCGGGAGGTGGTGGTGGGAGGGAGCAGGGGCCCGAGAGCCTGGGTTGCCTCCTCCTCCTCCAGGTCTCTGGGCCGCACCTCTTCGCTGATGCTCGTCTCCAGCAGGCTGTTGGGTGAGATGGAGCGATTCCAGAGCAATCTGTTGAGGCTGGCCTCCACCGGAAACACCACCCGCTGTAAGAGTGAGGAGACTGTTAGGCACCTGGGATGCAGAAATCTCCCAAGCTCTCAGCTGATGAATGCTGTCAAGATTACCTGGAACAAGCCACCTTGATCGCACTCCATCTCCGGGTACAGGGGTGGAGTATTTTTGGCTGGAATGGAAAACGCGGTCGTCCTGAAGCTGTCGGTGGACTCCATGATCACCTAGAAGCAAGCAGGGCCGCAGCTTTTTAGACCTCAGGTCGGGGGATGCAGGACGAATCGGGACCAGTATGAGCTCGACAGGCCCGGGCGGAGCGCTCACCTCTGGGCCCGTGGAGTCGGAGGTGCTCCTGGGTCTCTGGCTCCAGGTCCCACACTGGCGGCTCAGCTGCTGGTTGCGATGCTCTCTCACTCGCTCCAGCAGCAGATAGTAGATGGCAGAGAAGTGGTTGTAGCTACTGCTCTGCAGAGACTGAGGAAAAGGACGGAGGAGAGTCGATGAGTGGTTTCGCCACTTTGTTTACCTTCTTTGGTAAAGACGTGTACCATCTTTGAGTGGAAGTCAGGGACAACTATAAATATTATCTCTTTGGTGCCGACAGAAAATAACAGAAGGATTTCCACACATCCATAATAGTCACCTCAATAGTCCTCTGGCGGTCGATGCCGAGTGTGTTCATGATGCCCAGCACGGGTTCACTGTAGTCGCCCAGGTTTGAGTTGTACTCGGTGAGGGAATGGCTCAGGGTCTTGTGGGCGGCGGTCGGGTCCGCCAGCATCCAGCGGTGCTGCTTGATCTGGGCCACACTGATCCTCTTGGCGGGGTCCACCACCAGCATCTTACGGATCAGGTTTTCACAGTCTGGAGGACGCCAATGACAAATGAGTCTGGGGTTTGCGAGCAATTTCAACTTTAAAACGGAATCGGTTGCAGCAGCGATTGTCGCGGTTAGACATCGGGATAATGGATACCTTGAGACATGAAGAATGGAATTCTGAATCGTCCCTCCGTGACCCTTTGCCTGAGGGCGGGAAGGCTCGGTCCGTCAAATGGAAGAGAGCCGCAGACGAGAACGTAAAGAACCACGCCGAGGCTCTGTGAAGAAAAGAGCAAAAAGGAGAACATTAGCAATATGTATATATATATTTTTAACGTTAAACGCTCACTCCTTTAATCATGCCGTCTGCAGCTTCCTCATTCAAGCTTACCCAGATGTCCAGCTGAGGCCCCTCATACTCCTTCCCTTCAAACACCTCGGGGGCAGCGTAAGGCGGGCTGCCGCACCATGTGGACAGAGGCTCCCCCGCATTGTAGAAGTTGCCGAATCCAAAGTCTAAGAGACGGAGACACACAAACGGCTCGGTTAGGCGGACTTGTTTGTTTTCTCGACATTCCAGCGCAGGCAGCTCGGGGCACTGGTACACAGATGTGTGGCCTCCCTTTAACCACGCTGTCTTACGTAATTTATCGTCCCGATGTTCAGAGACATTCATAGACCGGATCATGCCCGGCCAACGTTAACGTATCGTCTCTCGCACAAAAGATCGGTTGTCTCGCTCTGCTTTGAGAGCTAAGCTGTAATCTTTATGTAAGATGGTCTGTTTGTGCTAGAAAAATTCATTAGCTCTGGTTACTAATGGTCTCGGTAAAATGATTAAAATTATTTACAGATAATTATCACACAGCCGGTACAACAGTGGTTTAATTAGATGGATTTAGGAATCCCACAGCAGTGAATACTTTCTCCAGGCGGAAACTGAGCAGGACACTAAAACAGAAGGGAGATGCGCGGAGCCGGTGTCCGATTCAAAGCATTCCTGATAGAAATCAGCGAATACTCCGTCTCACATCATGCAACCGCTTCCTGCCAGTCAACCAAGTATCCGTGGCAACAGTAAAACAGCACAAACAGCGTAAACAGCAGACCTACCGGCCAGTTTGATGTTCATGTTGGCATCCAGCAACAGGTTCTCGGTTTTGAGGTCACGGTGCACGATGTGGTGTCGATGGCAGTAGTCCACCGCCGTGAGGATCTGCCAGAACTTCTTTCGCGCCTCATCCTCGCTCATGCGGCCGTTCGAGGTCAGGTGGTCTGCAGGGAGAGAGGATAATTTAGTCCATATCTGAGACAGTCTGTCCACCACGACACGAGGAACTCGAATTTGACAGCCGGACTCACCGAACATCTCTCCATTCTTGGCGTACTCTGTCACGATGTACAGCATGTCTTTGGTCTCCATGACCTGAGAGAAAGAGCAAGTGACAAAGGAAACGGTTTAAGCCCAATGAGCCACGGGCAGATGGTGATGACTAAGAATAAATTTTCAGGCTAAAACCAGTTTGAGTTCTTTCAGTGGAGCGTGCTCCGCTGAAGGAGCTGGAACTGGTTTTATCCAGCGGTTTTAATCGCCGGAGCGTGCTCCGCTGAGAGAGCTGGAACTGGTTTTATCCAGCATTTTTTTTTAATCGGCGGAGCTTGTCCCGCTGAAGGGGTTAAAACCAGTTCCAGCTCCCTCAGCAGAGCCTGCTCTGGGCATTTCTAAGCATGGGACGTTTTCTAACCACAAAAAATCCCCTCTTCAAACTTCTCCATGCACTTGTTCCACTCGCACAAAGCACCAACACCCTGGCTTTCCATGATATGTCCTGTTGCATAAGCCAGTCGTCAGTGACTTCCCCTGTGAATTTATATCATGTTTTCTTAAACCACGTAAACACAAACCCCAAAAGGGAAATTCATAAGATTCGCACACATATCAGATGGTTACAAATATTTTCCCTGAGGCTGACACTAGTTGGCAAAGGAAACTAGTGTTGAATTTAAAGCAAGCACTGTCTCTTTATTTCTTGGAAACAAGAGATTGGCATAGGCTTTTCACATGGGTGCTGTCGAGTGTGTCAAAAACGCACACACTCTACGCCTGAAAGACGCAATTTCCAATCCTTTCCGGGAGCTCACGAAAGCCTCCGTTTCCCAGGAGAGCCCCCAGGAACAAGAGAGGTCGGGTTGAAAGGTTGAACAACAAAGCAATTTTCGTCAGATGACAGAGCGCCGTCGGCCTGCTCGGAATTAAATGTCACCAAATTCCGCTGAACGGTGGCGCTCAATTCTTCTCGCCACCAGCCCCTTTTACAAAACAGAGCGAAGGCTGATTCGGTACACAGATGCCTCCAGGCGGGGAGCAGTCTTTATCTGTGAGATAGGGCAGCTCTCCGGGGCTCTGTCACCTTGAGGTGCAGCTGACGTCACGGCTCTGAAGAACAGGCCCAGCACGTCAAGGGCCCTCAGCAACCCGGCCGTCACCCCCCCCTCCCCCCCAAGGTCAAAGAGAGGATGAGACAAAGGGTAAGGGAGAGGCTTCGGTGATCCTCGACAATGGAGGAAAAACACATTTTGCTCTCCTGAGACCAGGGAGAGGATGAAAGCTTATTTAACAGGCAAGAGGACTCAGATGCCCCCCCCCCCAAAAAAGAAAAACAACCCAAAAACCTGCACCAGCACTGAGAGGATGTAAGGCTTGGATCACAAGACGGTCTTGTGCCACCATTCTGCCGTGTGTGACAGGAAACATTGTCGGGCCTTCCAGGGAATAGTGTCACGTTCATAGGTTTGCATTGCAGACATAGTTTTGCACTAAGCACTGCTCAGCCCGTTCGAACCAGACGTGAAGTAATCCTTAAAACTTTACAGAGCTAAACAATGGGCAGAAACAAAAGTCCAGAGTAAGGGGGGGGGGATGAAATAAAAAGAAAGGGCCGGGCGTGTTTGTTTGTGTTTGTGCGCCAGACGCATGCCATAGCGCCGGCAAGGTCAGCCGAGGGGTGGAGGGGGGGAAAAAAAGCGGATTCTTTCCTCTAAGTCGTCAATTTGATTAGAGGTAAAGCAGCGCTTTGTGAGTCGGCGTTCACGTGACGCGCAGACACATTGCACTGGGCTTCAACAGATGCTAATTGGGCTTAGCGTTCAGACCTGCGGACTTTAAGCAGCCCTCCCCCGACCGCTCTCTCGGGCCACATCTCTGCAGCCACTTCTCACATTATATAACAGAAAACATCTTAGAAATGCTTTGTTCTCGGCGCTGACTGGTACCCGTGATTATTCCTGCACTCTAACTGTAACACACTCAGAGGCAGACACACACGGGGAGAGGTCAGAAGGGATTGCACTAATACTGTTGCGCTGTACTTATGATTCAGTGCGCTCGGCAGCTCCAAACAAGCCAGCGCAAACCGCCTAGATAACAAAATGACCCTTGTTTTTTGACGCACATTAACTGGCACTGCTGCATCCACATGTCTGCAGTAATGAGCCACAACATCCTGCACCGCAACACTGCTACCGAGGGAAATAGAGTTGTCCCCGCTTGTCGAGGCGTTCCACGCCTTGGCATTTTTCACCCAGTTTCATGCATGCGTTCGGACCGCACGGAGCCGTCGCGGTCCAGCCCGCGCACCCCAGTGTCTGGTGAAGGCGAGGATGTGACACTGGTTGAATACCACACTTCTGCACACACACACAAGCGAACGCATGCACGACAAAGGGCGGCACGGTAGGAAGGCGATAGCTGGCACACACCTGGTACAGTTTGATGATGTGGGGGTGGTTCAGCAGCTTCATAATCTGCACCTCTCTGTAAATTTTCTCCAGGTTGGAAGGATTCAGTCTGGTCTTGTCAATAATTTTTATGGCCACCTGAGAAAAAAAAAACGCAGAAAAACTATTAGCTTGTATGTGAAAATTACCTCCAGATATGTAAGTGCTGCATCCTGAAACAAAATGTGCAGGAGAAGAGCTGCTGACCTGTGTCTTGGTGACTTTATGTTTGGCCAGTTTCACAACTGCAAAGTTGCCTTTCCCCAGGGTGCGGATAATCTCGTAGAAGCCGACCTGCAGCGGCCTTCCCTGGGCAGGGCTGGACTGGGCCCCCCGGCTGTTCTCTGTCATGATCACCATGGCGCACCAGCACCAGGACAGTGTGGAGTTACAGAGCTGGGATGAATTAAGGCTTGTACCTGCAGAGGCGGAGACAGAGTTGCAGGATGTATATTTTGTAAATTCTTATATCACGATGTACATTGCATTTTGTTGTTGTATCACATTACATTAATTTAGCAGCGTTTATTTTTTTTTTAAAATCAGTTGGAATAAAAGCAGCAGCTGTATGGTGCAGCAGTGTGAAAACTCCCTTGCATAACAAGCGAGTTCAGGGGGAAAAGAAGCCTGGAGTGAGCGAGGTGCTTTTCAAATTTGAGCGTTACAGCATTAACGACAAGAAAACCACGTTAAACGTACAAATATATATGTCACTTTTTAAATACGACTTGTGATAAAATACGCCTTCTTTAAGTGTTAATTCCATAGGCATAGGTTAATTATAAAACGGGCTTTAGGAATATAAAGTATCGGAAATAGGCGAGAAACTGGATGAAGTAAAACCCGAAGGGAGGCTATGTGACGGGCTAGAGGAGGAAGCGTGAACCAGTAAAACGCCCGGTCTTACCTTAAAAAGCGGACATAAAGCACCTTCTCTCACAGTTCAGACAGCTCTCCGGGGAAGCGTGAACCATTCCACCACCAGAGCTTCGTATCAACGACACGGCGAAGAGGAGAAAAAAAACTGTAGAAAACGCGCGCGGAGCAACTTTCCCCTCCTGCCTCTACTTTGACTTCAGACGAGTCTTTCGGCCCGGGACTGGGCTGCGGCCGGTGTGTGCCTGTGCGCTCCGGCGGAATGCGGAGCAGAGGGCTTCGGCACTCACAAGGGGAACTCCTCCTCCCCTCCCCTCCCCTCCCCGCCACCACCATAACAAATTGATACCCACCTTATTAACGTCACACACGCGTCAGAGCTCTGAGCTGGGTGCAAGGCAAGGCCGGACCCGAGCGCAAGGCACGGGTTGCCCGGCAACCGCGCGGCTCGGGCGCACGGTGACGCGAGTGCTGATGGAGGGGTTGCTTGGAGATGGGGACGGTGACGTCAGTCGTAGAGATGTGTCACCACGTGATGTTTCCCGATGCCGGTCTGTTGCTCGCGGCCAGCCTCGCTCTCACTCACGCAGACCGGCGGCGCGCGCGCGGCTGAAGCCGGAACAGAAACAGAAAGCAGCTGGAGATTTATTGTTCGATTGTTTTGTTTTTTTTGTCGTTTACCCAGTGAACCACCCGTCTGTCATATTCTGTTCTGCTCTGCCCTTGGTCTGTTCTATTACTCGTCATACTTTCTCTTCTACTCTGTTGTAGCCTTTCTTCACATGTTAGCACTCTTACTTTTTTCATGGGATTAATTAGCTTGTAGCTAGTAGCTACTTGTTAACCGCCCCTTTTATCAGCTGTTTGGCCTGAGGAGGTGGAAATATTCTGCTTTGGGGTTCTGTGGCAGCCAGTGGTAAATGAAACTTTTGACAAACAGAGGGAGGGATGGGAAGAATATCAGTAAATTCCAGACAGAACAGGACAGTGATCCAAAACTGACCCCAAAATCCACCACGAACTACTTCAACAAACAGACGCTGAAGCTTATGGACCGGCCTTCACATTCCCCTAAATTCCAACATCACTGAATATCCTCAGGTAGATCATTAACATGTGTGTGCGAGATAAGCCTAAAAATACCCCTGAACTTTAAGCGATCTGCAGGAAGAGTGGTTGAAGCTTCCTAGAAAGTCATTTTCCTCTCGTGCCAAAACTTATGTACATGCGCACTTACAAGTAGCATGCATGCTTTTTGCAGAAATGCATGAAATAGAAAGTAACAGTGCGCCAATATTTGAAAGAAAGGCTGACATTTTGATATTTTTTTGCTGCAGGAGTTCTGTGTGTTTCATTTCACTTCAAAAATCAGCAGTGTGCTGTTATTTGGCCAGTGGTGCCCTATTTTGTTGTGTTGTACATTGTGTTTTAATCCTATTCTGTTTTCTGTACTTTGTATTCTATTATTCTAACTCTATCAGGTTTCTACTATGTATTTGTATTCCTTTCAAAACTTTGCCTTTTACTAATAAAAAAAAGAAAATTTTTATAAGCAAAAAACACTTCGTTGTTCATTTCATTTGGCTCAGGATTTTTTTTTTCACTACAGGCTTACGTGGTCTGGTATGACCAGTAACAGTTGTTGGCTAATGTTTGCCAACTTGTGATAAAAACTGACTGACGTGTGTTGACTTCATTGCTCTTTCCCCACTTTTGCTCCCGTTTCACTTTTTTTTTAGCAAGTCACACATCATCACATTTAATGCAACTTGCTTGACACCATTTTCCAAAATGAAAGGAAATTGAATGCAACGTTATCTCGTAATTAAGCACATTTGGCCACAGTGGCTGCATGGACTTGAGCTGGGTGCTCGCTCTGGCCTAATCAAACGTATCAAAGGCAGATTGCCGCAGAGGCTATTATCAGCGAGGGTGTGAGCGTTTCCAGAGAACAAGGAACAGAGTCGCACAACCAGATAACACGGTGACTAGTGCCAGCATACAGGCACACGTGCAAATACATACACATCTGTGTGAAACCTCATCATTTCATGCTGGGAGTAAATATTCCAATTCATTATGCGAGTGAAAAGCAAAGCCATGTTTTTTTAATAAACATGCTGGAGGAGACTTGGAAAGCCGACCCATCTGGATTCTAGTTCCGCATCTGGATTCTATGTGAACCATCAATTCACTGTCGGACGTCCAAACACCTGTCCTTGTAAATGATACATCCATACTATGTAGAGCTGATTTTAAGTAATGCCAGCAGCATGGTGTATGACTTCCTTCCCCTTTTTCTTCTGAACAGCAGCTGATAGTTTCTTGGGGATTTTTCCAGTGGGGGTCAAGACGAGGAGGCGAATACAGTGTAGGTGATTTGTACAATATCAGAGGGCGCAGGTAATAAACACGGCTGTTGCGGCTGCCAGTGGGTGTAACCTAGATTAGAAAAATAATAAGATAAATGAAATGGAAGAGATAAGTGAAAGAGTGAAGTATGGTGCACCTAAATATCAAACAGGTTGACTGAGAACATATACGAGAGATCCAGAAAACGACAAGGTTTCATCGGGCGCCTGGACTGTCTGACCTGCAACCGCTTTATGACCAACTACAAGACAAGACGTCAACTGCAACATGTTTTAGATGGTGGTGCAACATGTCATCGCATGCACAGAGTCAGTGTGGTTGAGTGCAAATGCCAAACCTCAGCTCCAGTACAAAGACACATCCCACTGTCTGAAATGATGAAGGAATGCAAACGACATGCAAAATGTCACAGTCGAAAGGTCACGCAATATTTTGATGCGCACTTACACCAAAACCACACAGCCCACTCTGCTCCTTGTCTCACTGTTTCCATAACCAAATACCTCTGCCAGGTGCCATTTGAATGTCTGCAGGACTTCCATGTTACACTTGTTTTGTTTTCTGAGCATGGGCAAAGCAGGCAGAGTTATATAAACTGGATGTGCCTGAGTGCAATGAGAGAAAGATGTATATCAGCGCACATGCTTTCTTATCTGAGAGCAACCTGGGCTTGTGTTAATGCTATGTCTGGAGAAGGGTGCAGAAGTGATGAAGTCAAAAGTTTCAAATTTGTGGCCAAAAACTATTACCAGAAACATAAAAGACACGCTGGTCCATGGAGGCGGAGAGGTTCATCCGGAGTTATCTGAGCTGGATCAGTGCGCCTGGGCTGTTATTGGAAAGACGGCGCTGTCAGGTGTGCAATCAGCCGAGCATTCGGGCAGTGGAAGATGTGTTCTCTCCTCAGGGCATCATAAGCAACGTCGATCTGCAGCGGTAAATATGCCACTGTGCGAGTGCGGAGATTGGCCTGTTTGGGGCCTATAAATAGTTCGATCGATCGCTGATTATTGGATTGCATGGTTCCCAATTAACAGCTGATGTGAACTGAAGTCACTAAGAGGGAGCCACCCTCTGAGAACATGTACATATTCAGAATAGGCTTCTGTTTGCAGCTGCTGAAAAATGGATCACACACTCGAGTGCCGACGACAAGAGTAAAGCTTCCAGTTTCCATGCATCCTCATTGTCTGCACATTGTGGCACGACATTCCGCTTGTTGTCATCATTATTTATAATCGCCTTCCTTCTCCTGTCTTTTCCCACAGTTTCTAACTTTCTATTACTTACTATCCATTAAATACTTTCAATTAGCAATTAGCAACATAGCAATTTTTCGGATAAATAATCTCTCTCAAGCTCTCTCTCTCTCTCTCTCTCACACACACACACACACACACATAGACTCTGCATGGCCTTTGTTGATAATAATTGTTTGTCAAAGTCAACCCACACAGTCACAGACCACACACTTCCGATAGGTGTATGCATGTTCCTCACAATTGCTTCCAACTAGCTATAACAAAGTCAACTGTATTTCCTGTGCTGGCAGGAAAGAAAAATGTGCATTTCCTGCAATCAAACGTGTGCAGACTCTCTGCAAAGCAATACAAACACGAATGACTAAGCAGCTACTCTGTTTTGTCTCCGAGACTTAACAGTGTTAACTAAAAACAAGGGACTTATCAGGCACGTTTCAGTTTGCTATCACAAAGAAAGAGTTCTTCTTCTTCTTGTACACTTTTGTCCAATGGGTGCACAGAGGTCAAGTCAAGGGTTATTTCAGCCCCCTTTTGTCATTTATCTAAAGTTTGAGGAATAATACTTTCTCGTGCAGACTGACCGCAAACATGGCGGGATGTCATGAGTCACACTTTTCACCCGAGGACTTCATGTGTTCACTGATGTATTTCTGGTTGCATCTTTTCAGCAGTACTCAGGCTGATTGCTGTCTGGATAACTAAACACATCAGTGCTGGTAGGACTGAAAGGTTCAAAGAGAAGCAAAAATGTGATTCCTTCAGTGTGGAGATCAAACATCCACTTCTGTTAATTTGGTGTCGTGTAATTATGACTATCTATCAGATCTAATTAAATTCAGAATTCCCCTGGCTGCTCTTTTCAGACAATACATATCTCGACTCATCTGGATCTCACGGTCAGGAAAAACAGATCCCATGTTTTTAGACACAGGGATATCCCATACGTCTGGATATTAATGAACACCATTGTTACCAATGCTATAACTGAAATGTTCACATCCACGTTCAGCAATGGAATCACAGATTTCACAGTTGCTTGTGTTGACCGGACTTTTCATATACACTGTCCTCTCATCACTGACTGCAGTGACCTCTGTGCCGCACGTCCCAACTCCGAGTGTGATACTCTGTGCTTTCGAGAACATCTGTTAAGCCTGACCTTGTCTCACCAGAGAATCAGCCTGAAGCTCTTTCCAGGCTGGCTGCACATGCTGCCTCGGCCCCAGATTATTCACGGGCAAGGTGAATATTTACAACACCATATTTATTATATTTATATACATACGCAGGTCTAATTTCATTTATAAATCATTATATGTTCAACTGTTTGTACAGCTAGGACAAACACAATCATAAATGTGGGTTTGTACACTTAAGACTTTGGAAGTTGTAACACTGCAGAAACCGTCTTGCATTGGGATCTCCAGATTGGTTGGCAGTGTAGGTGGCTTTTCTTACATTAAGGAGAGATTATTGCATTAGCAGTTTTAATGTATTACATAGATATCTGCCAGATGGTAAATAACCACCTTTTAAACCATTAAACACCTCATCGATAATAAATGATATACACGCTAACAGTTATGAATGTCTGAATATTGCTGTCCTGAATGTTTGCAATTTCTCATATGTGGAATATACAGTATATGGAAAAAACCCATGTTTAAACTGGGCTTGCTCTTAGTGTATCCCTGTTAAACATTTAGCAGCTCGTGATGATTTTAAAGAATTTGTAGGCCTGCTTACGTATATATGATAGACTACGTGGGGTTGATGTTCCACTCACTGATCTGATATCCATTTATCATTTATTTTCCTCCTGGCTTTTACGTACACTCTGTGAAAAGCTCCTTTGTCTGATCATCTGGGGTCATTGTGTCTCGTGGAGGACAGGGGTACCATTCTTCTTTCGGTAATTAACGCTGGTGTGTCTACGCTTGTTGACTTTGGCAGGCGAAGGCCGTCCTCGTGAGTGCGTGCGTCAAGCTATCATCCAGGAGGTCCAGCACCAGCCCTCCTCAAATAAACAATTTCAGCGATTAAGTACAGCCGTACAGATCTCTCACTCACAAATGCTCACTCATTTCTCACTGCAGTCTTTCTTGAGAGACTGTGATTTGCTGCGCAGAAAGTAAATTATGGTAATCAACTGATCATCAGGGGTTTTTCCACAGCAGCAGTTTAACGGCACAGGTCCCAAGGCTCGCTAGAAAGCTGGAACATGCTTGGCTGACAGTGATTTTCAAGGAATTTCCAATCATAGAAAGTACAGAAAGTAATGCAGTGTGACCAAAAAAAAGAAGAAGAGAAAAAACAACCGTCATGGCCATTTTGCTGGAAAGAATATAATGACCTTTGGTCCACTTGGGCCATGGAAGGATCATATTAGGTGAAGGACTTGTGCTGCATTCGGCTGAACGGGAGGAACAGGAAAACCTCTCATTGGTCCGACTTAGGAGGTGGTGACCCCCACTGCTAGATTTGCAGTCACACCATTAAAATGTCCTTAATTCGCCACTTTTGTACCATCTTTTGTCATGTTACAAGTTAGAAAGTGTTTCTCAAAGTCTTTGTGCCTTTGGACTGAGTGGGACTCGCTATTTGCCCTCCGTTTCTGTTTTTTATGCTAAGCTAAGCGAACTGGATGCTAACTGTAGCTTCATGTTTAGCATGCAGACGTATGAGAGTGCTATCAATCTGCTCGGCGAGAAAGCAAGTGTATTTCCCAAAGTGGAAACTACATGAACACAATGAATTCCTGTTTTTATTTTTTTTTCTTATTGTTGTATTAGATGTTATTTCTATGCTAGCCAGGGCGGCTTTGCCTGAGCTTTGCCTCAGTTTTGTTGACACTCGTGCAATCGGCCAAACATTCACAATATCTCTTTCTCAGAATCATGGCTGGGCTGTGAACAGTTTTCGACAGTGTTATTACGTTCTCAACAATAAAACGTGAAAGTTGTAGAAAGTGGGGAAATTTATAATTTTTTTTCCTCTTTTGCTTTTCTTTTTGCCTGCAGGTGTAAAACTAAACCCGTGAACTGTAGACACAGGTAAAAAACAAAGTGATCTTCATGTGCACTGTTCGTTACCCCTGCTGGCTAAACAACAATGGTTTTTTACGATCACTATTCATAGAAGAAACAAAAGCCCTTTCTGCTAAAGAATGCACAGTGTATTGTACTAACAGCAGAGCTGCTGATACAGTAATCCTGTGGTGTCAGTTATCTCAAGATGTAAATACCTGGCCACCGCCTGTGTCTGCACACCAGGTTACACAGAGCCTTTATGAATGCTTGTGTGCGCAAAAGCCCCTCTGGAGACAGAGCAATGTGCGTCATACCACAGATCAGCCTATTATCCCGGGCTGAGTGTGGCAGGGGATGTGGGGTACCCAGAAAGGTGACAGTATGCTCGACAGTGGGAATGAAATGGAAAGTAGATAAAGCACAGCGGTGGATAGACCCGGCGAATGGATAAAATTAAAAAAGAACAGAAGCGAGCGAGTAGAGCGTTGCACAAAGACGATGGAGATGGCGTGGAGATGAGAGGGCGCAAAAACAGAGAGAGCAGCGGGGGAAGACATTAGAAAGAGGTCAGCTCTGAATGGAGCAGGATGATGCACCTCTCTAGTGATTTAGTGATGTAATGCTCTTATTCGACTGCTCCACATACATGGAGAGTGAATGAAATTTCAAAAAAAATTCTGGGTCACTTTTATTTGTCTTTCTATCTCCACTCCACTCTCTCTCTAAACACACACACACACACACACAGGCACGCACAATCTGAACTAGCAGGGGATTTACTGAAGCGGCTCATGATGAAATGGATTTGATATATGAGACAGTGGAAAATCAGCAGAAAGGCACGACCTGATTAAGACCATGTATAGAACAAATAACGCTATCAAAGCTCTACCAGACTTCAGGATGTACGGGCGGATAAAGGGATGAAACTCTGAGAGTGGTGGGATTGGAAGCAACTTCATGTGAACGAGCACAACTAAGAGGGAACGTGCTGACGACGTTTATAGGTCTCACCATCTCAGTTTAGCATATTAGCATGTGGATATTTGGGCAGGTATAGCACTGCACGCAGAGTACAAATGAAGCTGACCAGGATGTCAACAGTGTCCTGAAGGAAAGTTGCACATTTTAATCCCTTCAGGTGTTGCTGCGTCTTGTGCAGCCCTGATCTTGGTGCTCAGTGTCCATATGGTCTCTCAGCTGGCCCCTAAGTCCGGGTAGGAGTTCTTAACCCACCTCAGAAATGCAGAGAGAAGTATAAGCACCACATATGGCTTTGGGGTAAAATTAGTGGATGGTGTTTACGAAGGGGAACATTCACCCCATGCTGACCAGTTAGGTGATAAGAGTTGGATATAGGGTATAGAGGGGATAGAGCGATGTTTAGGTGGTTCATTATCAATTATTGATACTGACTTATCGTTCCTTTGTTTAGCCCAGACTCGTTGGGTCCCAACTCACTTTACTCGTTTCTGCATTCTGTTCGCTTAATGCCCACTTGACCTCCATCATTTCCCTCCACAGCTGTCGGTTCAGAGCAGACCTGGCATCAGGTTGAGGGAAACCAGAATATGCTTTTGGTTCGGCGGTGGAGAGTTTGAGAGAAGTCCGCCAGAGAAAAGAACAGCTAAGCGTGGATTAAGAGACCTAAGCTGGGTGAAGGAGGCAGAAATGACATTCAGGACATCTGTGTGTTCGCCTGCTCCAGCCATGTGAGCGCTGGACCTTCCAGACTAAAGGGGAGAGGGGAGGGGGAGCCTTCTCTACACCAAAGCCAAAAAAGGAAAGCTGGAGCTGGGGTCGAGAGGTCATGGTTTGTAGGATGAGTTGCAATGTGGGCTGTTCCTGAAGTGAGCCAGAACAGTTCCTCAACTTCACTTTCTATCTGCGATGTAAAGCAAAGTACATATAAACTTGCACAATCACATAATATCCACAGGCAATTAAATAAAAGACTGTTGTATCATATTTTTGCTTCAGTTCAACAAAAACAACAAAATTTTTTTCTGTAATTGTTTTGGATAAATAAGACACCGGGTGACGTACTCAGTGTCCCGAACTCAGCACAAAACTTCATCTTCAGCTTCCTCCTCATCTTCTGCGCAAAAGCACTTATGCAATCACTGCAATAGAATGTGCAAAACACACACACACACACACCACCTTCACTGCAGAACATATTTGTTTCTCTTCGCTCGCATGCCAGTGATTCTGATGTGCCAGAACAATAAATCCAGAAAATGTGTTCCAGCTTACCGTGGAGCCGCAGGACTGTGGGATCATTCAGTCTCTGATGCAGTTTTTATTTAAATTTAATTTCTGTGCGCTGCGCTCAGTAAAATTCAGCCGGAGTATTAAACTGCACATGCCACGCAGAACAAACAGGGAAGAACGCTGTGTGCTAAAAACACCAGGGGATGAAGTGTGCATTGGAGTTTCAGTGTGCAGCCCTGTCACAGTTAAATGTGTCTCAGTAACTCTTGTTTAGTTAGTATTTCTGTTTTAATTCAACTGGGGACTTTTTGAATTTCAGCATTAAAGCAGTAAGAGCAGTAAGAGCACGAGTGCTGTCAAATTTACACTAAGTCCTTCAGCCTCACTACATTTTATTCTCTAATTTGCACATTCACTGGTGCAGCTGTCTGCCATGTTATCAGACACACCAACTGACAGGAAGCGTCAGAGCAGTCCCCTGTCTGTGCCACAGAGTGTTTTGAAGTGTGTTTCATTTTGTTGCCAGGGCTGCCGTGAGATAAAAGCGGACAGCAGATAGTTTGACACAGTTCCTCCTCTGTTCTTCGTCCAACATGACCTGCTCTCTTCATCCAGCACCAGGCCACCCACCGCTCACTTTAATGATTAACCTCAGATTAACTGCAGCACAAAGACCCCTCTTGTTTCCGTCGGCGTTCCCCCCCCCACCCCACCCCTCGTTTTCTTTCTCAGTTTTATCTCGCAGCACTACACTCTCTGCAGCCAGCAAATGTCAGCCACTTAGGGAAGGAAAATAAATATCCAAGAGAGCGACTGAGCCAGAGGAGTCGCCTGCCACACACTAGGCAGCAGCATCTGCTCACCCAGCTTAAAGCGCACAATCCACAGTCAGACCTTATGCTGTTTTTAGCAGCAGAGATAAGAGAGCTGCTCGACTCTAAATCAGCACAATTCTCCCTTCAGTGCCCTTTATGACAAACGTATTATTGAAAAGGAAACATCTTATTATTTTCATAAACTTTTGCTCCCATTCTCTTCTAGGACATTGCCTCCTGCTACAGCATTTTTGACGTCAGCCTGATAATATGCAGTGTATGCAGCTCTCGAGGAAAGACTCCTTCTCCTCTTCATGATATCCATGCCTCCCACACTATGAGTCAAATATCATTATCTCAGTGTGATACTGTGATAATTAACTTCAGGTGCATGGTGACATTTCCGCAGCCTTAATGATGTTCTGCAGGTATGAAGGAGAAGGTGGGGGAATTATTTTCCTGCAGGAGTCACAGTATAAATATCCTGGTCATAGGGGTCAGGTGGGCGGCTCAATGCCACATACCACCAGTTATTTATTTATTTTTTTCAAATTAGCCACGGTACGAATTTCCTCGTCCACATAATGAGCTCCTTTGTCACAGTTAGGCCATGTCACTTTCTTATTCTTCTGCTACAACATAATTCATTTAATCTCTCTTCCACCACATCAAGCCCCTTCTTTCACAGACATGTGACTCACTGCTACCATTTCCGTCCTTTTCTCTCCCCTCCACCTCCCTCCTCCCCCATTTCAGCGAGCAGGCTGCTTGGTCAAAAAAGACGTATGGGCAATGATGTCAGCAGCCTGCGTCAAAGTCTCAGGGGCACGTTTAAAATCCCCTTAACCGAACTGAGCCGTCCAGATCGAGATCATTGCACACTAATCAAATCTCCACTGCAAGCCGCGCATCTTTGCGTATGCATGTCGATTCCCTCCCGCAGCTCTATCCCTCAATTCATGGAGAGGCAGGAAAGTGCAGCTATTCTGCAAAATGTGCAGCGCCTTGAGCTGGACAGACACAGGCACTCATAAACTCAGGACATGTGTGGAAGCAGAGGGAATCACATACACACACACAGGCACAGTCCTTGGGAAACAGCAATGTTTAACCTTGAAATCGCTCATCACATTTTCCTTTTGGTTGATCAGTGGAGATGACTGAATCTTATCATACGTGCACCGATCCATCATGGTTCCCCCGTTGGTCGTGGCTTTTGCCAAGAGAGTAAAAAACCTCCACCGTTATAATTTTTCTGCAGAAGGCTGCGGTTCTAATGCTCCATGTAAAGGATTCACTGTGTTGACAGCCGCTCACAGATAATATTGTGCTGCTTCACGTGTTGGTCTTCCAGTTAACTGAGTCAGCCGGACTGTGGTTTGCATTTATGCTTAACTGCATCATAAAGTGGCATAAACACTGAGCTCAGTACAAGGACAGAGGCTTGGTTTCAGAGTTGGGAGAGACAAAGGGTGGGGTGGAGTGCGTCAACAAGGCAGTTAAGTTGGAGGTTATTTTATGGTTAATTTTGTAATGAAGCCACATTTGCATCATCGAGGAGGTTTAAAAGGCAGGGTTTATTCACTCTTCACCCAAACTACGTCACTCACGATCCATTATTTTTTTCTCCATCATTTTCATTTAGATTTGGTGGCTAGATAGCTACGGTATTAATGCGAAAAACTGGTGTTGCATCAAGGCTGAGCAAGGGGGAGATATTGAGCGTTTCCATTCACGTGCGGTGAGCTTGTCTTACAGCGTGCACGGACTGCTGTTTATTCACAGCAAGCGGCCGTGCGGCTGTGACTGAACAAACAGTGAAAGTCGTTCCTGCCTTGTGATTACAAGGCAACATGTGATATATTCTAGCTTTCCGTAAAGGCGTTCGCCACGTAGCCATTAGTGTATTCCAGGAATTATAGCATTTAACCTCAAATGCATTTTGGAGACAAATAAAGAGAGAGGGTGAAATTAGAAAATAATAAAAAAACAGCCTAAAATGAGTTTCGATCTTTGGTCATTTTTAGACGATGCCTGGTAATTGCTCAGGTCTTTTAAACTCCATGACCCCAGTCTGTAGCATAGGTTCTCCCTTAACAAGATTAGAGAGTGAACATTCACACTGGCTCTTTTGGCCTGGATTAGGCACACGCAAATTCCAGGCAAAGCAATGCTAACATCTGCATGCTAACATGCTCACAAAGAAAAGGCTAACTCACCAATGTCAAAACAAAGTGCGTTTTAGGCTAATGGCTAATTTTTGCAAGCGTGCAGCCATAAACTTAAGTACAGTAATTTAAATTTTGAGATGATTATAAATTCTGAGGATACACTGTCTGGAAACAATGAATATCTCTACCACCCTGTCACTATCTCTTTAGCGCCAGCAGCCACAATGCTAGCTGCATTTACGTCAGACAGCAGCTGTGGCCAAAAATCAGTTTCAGTTGTCGATATTCTTTGAAACTTTAGAAAGCTCCTCTAAAGCAGGAGAATATATCACACAGCTGCTTTCACAGGGGGAATACTTCTGAAATATTTTGGAATATGGGGAATAATAGTCCTCATGAGAAGTAAACTGAACTTCATTTGTAAATCTCGTCCCTAATTGAGCCCCCAGCATCGCGCACAGTGATTCTGCACAACAATCTCAACCTTACGTGCACTCAGGAGCCTCAACTGGCGTCATTACAGACAGATGACAGTCTGTCGCTTTTTTCCAATCTGATCGTCAATGGGCTCTCAGCATCTGCTTGGGCTTGACAGTAACATCCATCACAGGGTTTAGCGACGCTGCAGAAGTGAGTTGGAGGGGAGTGGAAGGGAGTGTGAGGTAACCCATTAACTGGTTAGAGCTGTCAGAGGGGCTGTGACCACACAAACAGAGCATTTGTGCTGCATTTACGTCAGACAGCAGCTGTGGTTCGTCCCTCCTCCCCCCCTGCAAGTCAGCCAGACGGGCTGCAGGACTGGGAAAGAAAAACACTGCAAGGAGCCATATGTTTGCTTTTGTGGACACGCTGATACGCTACACAATGCAGGCACACACAACATGCAGGAACACAAATGAGATTAAAGTGGTTGCCCGTGGCATTTTCGCGGGAGGTGACAGAGAAAGATTCATACGTGTACTGTACATACACAAAGCCTGCATAATCCATGACATGACATCTGCTATAATCCTCCTTGGCATTTAGTGCATACGGCTGAGCGATTATAACAGGTGCCATGTCATGTTTAAGACAGGATTATGCCGACTTTAGCCTGCATGTGTCTAGCAGTAAGCGTAAGTGTGTGTGAGGGTGTGAAATCACCGGGCTGCAGACTCATAAATGGCCTTTATTGTTTTAATTACAGAACGTGCGGAGTGATGTCTGCTGTTTGAGATTTTAACTTCCCACTCTTAATTCCGTGGAAACCGGAGAAAGAAAAAATACAAAAAAAAAGAAAAAAGGAAAGACAGTGCAGGGCCAAAGGTTATAGAAAGGAAAAATCACAAGGAGAAAAAGTGATTTTAATTTGTTCCCACTGTATTCCTCTCTTTACTATTGCCTTTCTTTCCTCTCACTGATGTCAAACTAAAATAATGTAAGAAGAGAGAACATGTTGTACAGTTGTCAGTCGGTCATTGATGTGTGCCGGCATCTGCGTCTGTGTATATCTGTGGCCTCAACAGCGAAAGCAAATTCCATTTTCTAAATAGGTCAAACTCTCTGAATGCAATGTGTCGTTCTGCATCCTTACAGCGTAAACAGCCGTTCACACGTATAGATGTTATTTGAGATTTATAGGACGTAGTTTCAGTCACACACAGTTACAGCAAAAAACAACAACAGCCAACAATGATTTAGTCTCAGTATTTTTAGACCCTCCATGTCCGTTTGTCCCTACAGAAGATGTAAATCTTCTTGTAAAAATGTCAAAAAGCAAAAAAAAAAGAAGCAATAAACAGGTCATGAGCATACAGTTTGAGACAAAGTAATTTCTCACTTAAAACGTTTTGGTTTGTTTTGTTGTTAATCACTGTGTTCACACTGCCTGGACCTGTCTGTTATTTTTAATTCCCTTTAATGTTTAATATACGACGACATCTGCCGTCATTTCTGTTCGCTGATGCTCTCTGACATTTCTTCCTGCTCATCACATCTGTCACTTGACGTTCATGCACAGCTTGCGTCATTTGAAGTTGTCATTTTGAACGGCACTTTGTTCATCAGACAGATGCAAGCGCCTCTAACTGATAAATAAATATACTATTGGGGCACAAATAGAGCCCCATCCAGAAATTAAGGAAATCATCATATTTCCTTGTCTTCACATTTGGATATCTGTGCTGCGGAGATATTGATATGTCTGCAATTATGACAAGAATGACCATGTTTTTTAATGTACTGGAATAATTGGACTGAGTTTGAGTAATAACAGATGAACACTGTACTGACTGCAGCTACATTAAGCTAGCGGCTCTGTGATGCTGTACTTCTAGGCATACAGTAGCAGTGCACAGAGCTAAATGCTAAAGACAGCATGTTAGCAACATGCTCACATTGACTAATTCCATCAATTGGGACTTTAGCAGGTTTAATGTTTAACATTGGCATTATATACATTTAGCATGTTAGCATGCTAACATGTACTAACTAGCAATAAACACAAAGTACAGCTGAGGCTGATTGGAATAGATGAAAAGGTGATAGTTGAAAGGTCAAGTATTATTTCAGAGTTGTTAAAGTTCATCCTGTGGGGATCATGAATGCACATATATAATAATAATCTATCCACGAGTTGTCGAGAAATTCATCCTCTGGGGATCATGAATATCTGCACAAATTTACATGGCAGTCCGTCCAGTTAGGTGTTGAAATATTTCAGTTTGGCATTCAAGCTCATTAGATTAAAACTGAAAGCGAACACGTCAACAGACAGGAAAAGAAGGAAAGAAAAACAGGTGTTAATTATAATCTCTGTGTGACGGTTGGTGCAGTGCTGGCGTCAGAAGCAAATGAAGTCACCTCCAAAGCTGCCCCCCCCCCCTTACCAGTACCAGTGTGTCCAGAAAGAGTGCATCACTGCCGGCGCCTCACAAACGCCTTACTTCCCCCTGGAGGACACCTCTCTGAGTGCATAAATGACTAATGACCCCCCTGCTACAGGTGGATCTCCGTAGTCTTATATTTTTGTGACAGATGGAGACAGGTGCAGCTGATTCGTTGTAACCCGATGAGCATATGCTTCAGTCCCAGGTGCTCGACAGTCTGTTGCACACAAAGACTCGTGTCCTGCAGAGAAATTAACAATGTGGTGGCAGAACAAAGTACAATTCATAGCCAAACATAGGAGACAAAGCGATATAATACCACATGATGAATGAAATGGGTGTGCAACAATACCATCAAAGAGAAGAAGAATGACTCTAATGCTTTGGACACATGTGATTGACGAAGCTCCAGCATGTGCAGCTCTGAGATAAGACAGCAAGGAGGAGAAAAGGAAGGGATTACTGTGCTGGCATTGACGCACATGCTACTTAAAAACTTTAAAAGATGAAGAAAAGAACTGTAAAAGACTCAAGTGAGCGTCATAATGTGCAGATATTCTGTGTGCATAATGCTTGTAGGAAGCTACAACACTCATTCATTATATTGTATGACAGACTTTTTTATTTCCTCCGAATGACTCTAACCGCTGACTCCTTCTAATGTTCCCTAGAGCCCTATAATATGTTATTGCTGATGGCAATGAAACAGCAGTCGTTATCGGTTTTATCAACTGAAGCTCACTGAGGAGGGATTTTTATTCTTAGTGACGTCAGCTTTCAACATGAATTAATTTGAATTCATTGAAATAAAACAGGGCTGCACGAAGAGGGAGGCAGCTCGACCGTGCCTTCTGCAATCCAACACACTAACTGTTGTTTACAGCGGATGAACGCCGCAGTAGTGAGAAGCGAGAAGTTTGCATGCAGTTTTCAGTTGTAATGAAACCGAGTAATCTCCATCCACTGTAGAAGGCCCTCAGATGCAGCTGAAAGCTCCAGGAAATGCTAGTAAGCCGACCTTGAGTCCAGAATGATTTTTGCTACTGTGTAGGATTTGTGCATGATGTGTCTCTGACATCCTCCTTTCAAGGTGTTCACCCAAACACCGTCACCAGTCTGTCAGCAAATGATGGTCCCATTTTTCTTCACACGCTTTTGGTACATCCAAAGTGTAAGTCACAGTCACAGTGTCTTACTTCACGTACTGTTTTGGTACACGTAGTTACCGTAGGTGCAGATGGACATAACATTTTATGGTTTAGTGGCTTTGGATGATGAATAAACCAGAGAAATCTTCGTACCGTAAATCTGTCTGACAGTCGTGCTCAGCTCTTCGTACAAGGCCAGACAGTCATCTGTATTACATCACCGCTGGCCTCGCGGCCTTCCTTTTCCGGTGTTGTTTTGTTCATCAGCCCATTGAGCCATGACTCTTTTCTTTCCAGCTCCCAAACGGTAGAAAGACCTTCCTATCACAGTCAGCACAGGAGATCCACTCTGTTTTTGCCATTATAGACCAAGAACTCTTTTTCAGACGTTGAATTTCAGAGAAAATGTAAACTCCTTAATCACTGCTATTGTTTTGGATCAGCACTCGTTCCCACTGAACCCGTGCAAGTACAAACACAGGTAATGGTTGATGACATGGTTGAAACCTCCGCTGACAGCGCCAGTGTAAATAATGTGTGGACAAGATGCAGATTACTGAAAAATTTGTCTAACCACCCATTTCACCTGTGAGCTGACACATGGCTGGAGTTTAGCCGTTTATGTTAATGCTACAGTGCTGGTCGATGGGAGGCTGGGAAAAGACATACAACGGGAGGAAGCTGCGGTCTCAGGGGCTGTTTTTTTTAACCTTTGACCCAGATAAAGAAAGACAGGAAGAGGTCAGTCGCTTGGGAAATGCAAGGACTTGTTGCAGCACATGTTGCTGTGCTTTGCCACACGCTTCATAAATGCTGACAGCTACTAGTGGAGTGAGGAAACGAATAAGACGTAGCTCTCTTCCAGTTCCAGACATTGTTCACATATTAATTTCACATTATTCAATTTTCAATTCACTTATAGGCCCAAAAGATACTTGCCATAAAGTGGTATGTGTTTTTGAGAGAGAGAGGGTCCAGCTAAAGGATCTCATTCATTTCCATGCAAACCTGACATGTATAAACCAACAGCCCCCCCTCTGTTTACCAAAGTGATACCTAACACCTTTGCGTCATTCCTCTGTCGTCTGTGTGGAGCTGACTCAGAGGTGTATTATCAGATGTCAGCAAACAATCCTTTGTACTCTCGCAACTCCTGTGAAGACAATTTTGAGAAATGGAATGCGCTGTATATCTTTTACCAGCAAAAAAAGGCACGCTCAGTCACTGAATTTGTCTGATCTGCAGCAGCGCTTCACTCGCCTCAGCAGGGATGGTCAGTATCGACGAAAAAAGGCCCAGGCTAAGTGGACTGAAGTGGGCATGAGGCTGAATGCGGAGTTTCGGGTCGGTCTGACTGATCTGAGCAAACAGACAGTAGTCAGGTGGGATATTGACCCAGACTGATAAGCCATCAGCGGACATTCCTGTGTGGACATGTAATGAAGGTCAGCGTCAGATATCAAGACGCACAGGACCTAGCAGCGGGTCCATAAATTCTGACTGGAGTGACGCATGAGGAGACAGGAAGATAACTCATCAGAATAACTTGACATATGATTCACCCGCACATAGGTTTGAATTAGTTTTCTTTTCTTTTCTTTTTTTTTTACTATGTGACATATTGCCAACCACCCACCCCTCTGAAAAAGGGGCCTTTGAATGTTGTAGTAACTACAAAGCAAACCATGCTTTGTTGTGAAGCAATTTATATTTAAAAGAGGTGGAAATTAAAAGGAAGTTTAATCTTATCTCAGAAAATGTCTGACTGTGCAGAATATGAGTACCTGAACATCACCTAACACACCAGAATTTCTAGGCCAGGTGTGTTATTGCTAATGTAGGTACCAGGTTTTGACAAGGAAGAAGAATGCAGCAGGAAAAAAAAATATCTCCAGTTCTGCTGCTGATCCATTTTAAACTGTCCATTATATGTCTGACAGTGTTAGACTGTACAGGTGCAATACTATGTCATTGGATGCTCCTTTAAAAAGACCCATAACCATTTCTAAAAAATGTTTGTATGACAGAAACACCTGAAACAAACCACAATGCAGAGTTTTACTATACATTATACTATAGAGCAGATCAAATCAGAGGAATCACGAAAGTATATTTTTCTTTCCCCTTGTTTAATATTCAGGCTAATATACCCTGTATTAAACTGGTGCCTATTCACACAGTATCAGTGGAAAATGTTCTACAGTGTGGCGGTAAGTGACATATTCTGTTCTATATTTGGAACATCGGTTGATTTTCTTCATCCATATTCATTAAAATGTGTGCGTGTCACACACAGTGTTTCACGTGATAAGGAGCAGGGGCAGTCACAGAAAAAGAGAAGGGTGCACTTGTTGTGAACCGGTCCCCTTCTGCACACAGCATTTTCTGCATACCACGGTGCTGTTGCACACTAATTAGTGTCTGAATCCAGAAACACTGACCTAGATGTCCCTTGCTGAAGAGAGGTGACGGAGGTGACTCGGGAAAACTGGGTAATGAAGCGCCTCGTGGAGCCCGCTCAGTGGTTTGCCAAGGATGTGGAGCATGATATCATGGCAGCGGTATCGGGATGACGCACCTCGCCGAGGTTCATTAACATTCTCTTCACTCCAAAGCTGTTCTCGTAACAGAGAGCAGCTCTGGTGTTCGCCCATGCTGGGATAAGACTCCAGCCAACCGTGACGCCCACGATCTGGTTCGTAAAAATTGATGGATGGAGCTAACAGAGCAGGACAAAAAAACAAACAAAATTCCAGCATATATGACATACTGGCCCTTATTAGTGGAAAATGACTAAATACCTTGGTCCAAATTGATTACCTGCCATTTTGAAGTTTGAACTCTCCTTCAGTATTTGGTGGAGGTCCATAATTTACATTTGGTTTATATTCATCATACAGAACTTAACCAGTGGGATGTAGTTGTTGCTCTGGTGTTTAGTGGATGTGCTATAATAATGATGCCTGTTTACTTTGTGTAGCTGAAGAATGATGGCAATGAAATCAGTCAAAAAAAGAATAATGGCCACAAAGGTTTCAGATCTTGATCTGAGACCGCTCATGGACTGAACCACCCAGAGTGATCTGAATTTAGGTGATTGGTATTGAACCATACCTGGCTCCTCACAGCACAGGAGGGAAATTAGCACTACGTCATCCAGTATGGCAGACCTACTGCGGTCTACAACTCCCCCTGGTGTACAGAGGTAACACTTCATAATAACAGGTATGTCTGTTAACATGGTTTGGCAGTTTGAAATTTGATGATGTGCACTGTCATAGTTTATTTGTAAAAAAAAAACAAGAAAACCTTATGATGAAAGGACAACCATGCTAATAACACTGGAAATAAGGAAAAAGGAGAAAAGCAAACTGGTGTCACCACCCTCTGGTTTCACCACCTGTGTCAGTCCCTGTCCGTGCTGGTCGGAGCCTTGCTTGTGTTTGTCCAGTTCTTGTCCTATAGTCCCATCTTGTGGTAAAGTAGAGACATGGCATGATTGTTTATTTAAACGTTAAAACTTTACCTGCACTTTTTAGTGCCAAAGATAAGCGCTTTTTTGTTTGATTCCAGCTAATGGTAAATATTCTTTTTCAGTGTCACTGAGATGAGTCTGACTGTAAAATTGAGACTATTAATGGCTTATGGGCTACAGATGACACATTCAAAAGTGTAATTTTTGGAGAGATGGTATCTGCTATCTCGCAATTATAAATACATGCACCTAAAGTCCAAGTGATTTAATTTTTGTCATTCCTACCTTTTTATATATGAAACATACTGAGCAGCTATAAGACAGTGCTTTAATAATAAGGGAACCCTGTTGGAATCACCATAAGGGCCTTATTATGTCAGCTGATACTGTATTTTATTGACGCATATTCCCAAATGCTCAAACATTATATTATTGAACATTGTAACTTTAATGGAGATGTGGTTTTATTTATTTATTGCAGGACTGTTGTGAAAATGTTGGTAGACATACTGACTAATATCTATATACTTAAGTGTAAATAGCATATGTATTCTTCATTAATACATATACAGTACATATACGTATGCATACACATATATCCTATCGTCTGTATGTGTGTGTATGTTTGTGTAGTATCATGACAGTAGTAGAAATGACAAATAATCAGGAGATGAGATGATAAGTATTTAAATTAAATAACACTAACATGCACTAAATTAACTAAGTCTCGTCACTGTCTGACGACTCTCGCGAGTCTCGCGAGCCACGAAAGTTCCCAGCGTTTTCTGCTTTCGTGCCTTCGGTATTCTCCGACGTATGCAAGCGCAAACAAAATCCAGTCGGTCGTTTTGGGACAGCATTTACCAGAAGAGGGAGGAGGAGAGCAGCCTGGAGGGTGAAATCCAGTCCGGAGTTTGCGACTCACTCGGTGTTTCTCAAGTTTCACCCCGACGCGTGCTCTGCCCAGTCTGCTTTGTGTTGTCAGGCAGAAAGACCTCAGAAACAGCAGCCAGGGTGGCGTGTGTCCTGATTCACAGGCACCCCATCAGCGACCGCAATCAAACAATACCTACTCATTACCGTTTGTTCGTTCAAAAGGAATCGGCGGCCATCGACTGATTTTGTAACAACGATGTCTGTAGGAGTGGAGTCTGGATTCTCGAGCGAGGAGGTCTTAAACAGCCGCTTCCCTCTCCACCGGGCGTGCAGGGATGGAGATGTCGGTGCCTTGTGCTCCCTCCTTCAGTGCGCCTCAAACCCGGCTGACCTCACCGTGGAGGACACCTTCTACGGCTGGACGCCCATACACTGGGCCGCACACTTCGGAAAGGTAGCTCGTCGGCTTCAGCTTACTGTTGTTGTTTTGTTTTTTTATTCACCAGACTTGTGTTAATGGAGATTTCTGGTGAAAAGCGCTCTCTGACACGAGCCTTGTCTCGGCCATTTCCTGATGTTAACTGCTCGCCGACGAGACTAACCAGCAGCAGCCGCTCACCGGCGGCAGACAATGGGCGCGTTGACGTTTAATTGATACTGTTAGCTCTCAGGCTAACGGGTTTCTTCTCAAAACAACACACACTGGCACGTATTTCGCATTCTTGTTCGGCTACAGAAGCCCGGCCTTGTGAGGAAAACGCTTCCGTTGAGCGGGAAACCAACGTCAAATTAATGGCCGTTAGATGCGACGTTGACAAAGAAACTGCAACGAGGAACATTAACCAGTCCTTATCTCGACCAGTTAACGCAACAGTAACGTTACTGGTATTTCTGAAAACTACAATTTTAAAATGGATCAAGACCAGGTGACGTACAGTACGAACACAAAGCTCGAAGCAGTGGTCTTGCAATTCATTTTTGTTTGTTTTTTTTCGTGTAAGCTTTATATGGAAAACATGGCTGACTCAGAGCACACCCCAGCTCAACTTTAAAGGTCATAAACGACTCGTTTCTAACGACCTGTATGTTGAACTCAGGGTCGTTTTACAGCAACTACATCGGGATGAGGGGAGGCCTGCTCCCCGCACAGAAATGCCCGGAGAAAGAGCAGTTAAGACCGAGGCTGAGGGACCGGGGTTGGTGTTGCATATGTTTTTTCCCCCCCTGAACAGCCGCCGTGCCGTACCTGTCCACACCTGCCCGGCGTCCTCGCCGCACATGTGTTAGGATCTGTCCGGACTCTCTAATGTCTCGCCCTCTGTCTCCGCACAGCTGGAGTGTGTGATGCGTCTGGTTCAGGTGGGCTCCGGTGTGAACGCGGTGACCTCCCGGTTCGCGCAGACGCCCACTCACATTGCCGCGTTTGGGGGCCACCCTGAGTGCCTGTTATGGCTTCTCCAAGCCGGCGCAGATATTAACAGACAGGTATGACGCGGGACAGCACACTCGACACGCGCCTGCACGCACGCACGCACGCACGCACGCACTCACACGCCAGTCGATTCAGATCCGACACGTCAAGAGAGGGAGTTTTTCTTGTTGACATTTCTCATTTAAACACGAGCTATCAGAAAGGATAATCAGTTTGCTCCAAGGAGAGCAGCACATTACAAACACTTTTAGCAACAAATCATTTTTTTACATTAGAAAAAATAAGAAGTGATGGATACTGGCAGATGCACAAATGTTTGAGTGAAAAAACCCCAAACGGCAGAGCCATCAGAGAGGTTGGGCTCAGACTGATCCCATCAAGGAGGATCATTCTAACTCGGGGTCGCGACCCTCGCAGTGTGTTGTCACTACTTAACCCCTCCGCTTGACCTACATTCAGACGCTGCTAGGCTTTTTAATCATCGCGTCTTTGACTCTCAGTGTGTTTCCGTGCCTGGACCCAGGCTCCGGGGGCTACGTTTTATGCTGCGCTGCACTCTTTAGGGAAATCAGATTAGTAGGTCACAGTGACATAATGTGCTGTCGTCATCGTGAAACACGTTCCTGCCATTTGGCTTTGAATTCGCTTGCTATATGTAGACCTGGGGAAAACAGGATCTGTGAGCTTCCCTCCATCGATTGGACTAACATGCGAGAAAAGCTCACACTGCACTGTAGATAGAGACAGCTTTCTTGGTGTGTGTGTGTGTGTGTGTGTTTTTTTCCTCCTCCTCTCTTCCATCTGTGCTCTTACTAATGTGTAGCTGTAAGTGTGTGTGGGTGGTGGTGAAGCCTGGGTGAAAAGTTCAGGCTCTGCCCCGCAGTTACACCCTGTTATCTTTTCTGGAGTCTGTTTTCCAACCTTGGAAATGGAAAGGGATGCGGTAAGGGAGGGTGTATTTGATTTAAAAAACTTCATCCTGTATATAATACATGTAGCATATGGAGAAAAAAAAGACGTGCCTTGGCAGCTGCTACTGTTCTTGCGCAAAGCATAGTCGCACGTCTGTGTGTGCGTAACTGCAGTCTCTTGTCATCACTCAGGACTATGTGGGCGAGACGCCCATCCACAAGGCTGCTCGTGCGGGCAGTCTGGAGTGCATCAACGCTCTCTTGATTCAGGGAGCGAAAGCTGAGTAAGTCCTGTGATCAGTTCCTGTGTCCACTTTTCTTTTTTCTTTCTTTTTTTTTTTTACCTCTGTGCTATCCAAATACTCAGTTATACCTTTACAAGGGATCACCACCAAACACATTGGAGCAGTGATGAAGTTTAAATGCTGGGCTCGTGGTGCCAGTTCCTCAGTGACACAAATAAGGAGGTCGGAGGATTCGAAAAATGCCTTCACACGTCTGAACAAATTTGAACTGCTCAAGATTAAATGAGTTTTAAGTCACTTGGAACGTTACGTTTTTGGTGTTCGGTCAGAAAGCTGCTGCTCTAATACATGATACCTGAGCCATAAATAAATTTAAGATGTATGTTGTCCGTCCATCAAAAACTGAGCATACATCCTGTACAGTTTTACCAAACTGGGTACAGAGTCCGTCTTTTAGAGAGCCGTACAATAAACACCACCTCGTGCTGCTGTTATGTGTTTATTCCGGTAGTGAAATGAAACAGCAGAAACTTGCGTAAAACATCTCCATCTTTTAAATAATAAGCTGATGGCGATGATGAGCCAGTTCATTAAATAGTGAGGAATTTTAACTGGAGAAATGGAGCGTTAATTAGCTCGTGATGGTCACAAAATCCGCGCCGCTGCCGACCGTTCAACCACTTCAGCTCAAAACGATTCGCTCGTCAAATGCGTTGTTAGATATAGTTAAAATAAAAAAAAGAAAAAGTTGATGGTGCTCCCTTGAAAATGTGACACACTTTGTTAATCCTTAAAATTGTTGTTTCTCATTGCAACAATTCACATTAAGTTGCCCTCTGTGTGTAATAATGTCAGTCCCGGGCATGTTCCGCTCGTAGAGAATTAGTCCCAACTTCCTTCTGTTCGCCCTCAGCCGACACTTTATGGCCTCTGTGATTTGAGGAAGAGCTGAGCTTTAATGAAAGTCAATAAGTAACTGGGCACGGCGCCTGTGATCCTCACCGACACCTGTAAAATCCGGCACCATTGTTACTCAAACACGAGGACAACTTAATGTAAAGGTTGATAAACTGTTTTTAGACTAGTAGGTCATACTGCATGATCTTTGTTAAATCTAGAGTGTGTTTTTCTTTGTTAACATTTGTTTTGGTTAGTGTCTTACGTACACAACTTGACTGGATGACCAAATGCACGTTGCCTCTTTTTCCAAAGGCCTCCCTTTTTTTTTTTTTTTTTTACTGTCAGGAAGAAAAGGTCATATTTCTGTCGCATAGAATGAAACTCTGTCGTTCACACAAACCTGGTTTCATACTTCATGTTTCACGTTTCCTGTTATATTGAGACAGTTTAACCCATTCTTTATAAGATATTTCACTTAAAGAATACAATGAATGGTCCTGGTATAATACAATACGATCAAAACAAATAAAGGCTGCGGTATAATATACGCTAAGTTATGAGTTTAACCAGGACAGACCACCCTGCTGCCGCATGATATTTTAGGATTTGGATAAACAATCTGCCTCAGTTATAATATTCAGCTGCACCTTTACAGTTGGCAGCCGCCTTTGCGCCTTGTCAGGATTATTCCATTCATAGAAACCATTTTATTGTTGCTGGTGCGGCTGAGGAATGAACGAAGGCACAAGAGACACGCAAGCCATCTTTCCGGTTTCCTAAATTTAGAAGTGAGACCTGCAGGCAGGTGAAACACTTCCACATGATTATGTTACTGTAGTTTTTTTGTTCACGCCTGTCTTAACAGATCACGGTTATTTCACAAAGCTCAGCTCAGTGGACTGTTTGATTTACCTATTGCCAGAATCCAATTTTATACAAGTGTTTCAACATTTCTTTGTGCGCTCCTTGTCACTTGTACTCAGTCATGCTTTAATTAATCCGCTTCTTTGGTATGACTGAAGAAAGAAGCGTGTTTAAGTTGGCGTGTAGTGCAGAAAACATTAAACAGCCCCAGCTTTTTTAAATCATAAAATTCCCTTCAGAGATTGGCCAACTTTTCCTTCTCAGCTTAACTATTGTTGACTTGCAGTTTCATTTTTGTTTTTTGCTCCATGACCTTTTCCTCCTGATCCCATTGAAGAAGAGAAACCTCAAAACAACCAGGGCGTTGACTGATGTGCTTTTTGTGCGTAGCTTTTGCAGGTTTTTATGCTGTTACCAGAGAAAACAGTCGTTACGTGGCCAAATAAATGAAAGCTCACCAAATAATGGCAGTGAAAGAAGTTAACCAGATGTGCCGCAGTGAAACAACAGCTGTGGGTTTTAGTTGTTAGACACATGTTAGCTTAAGGGGAAAAGGCATTTATAGTAACATAAAATATGATATAAAACCTGACAGTAGATTTGTTAACTTCGGGCCTTTAGTTACTCTGGTGGGAAAAAAGGCATATGAATTTTGCTAACCTGCTTTTTTTAAAGGTTGTTGAAACACAGATTCCTCTTAGACACCAAATAAAAACTAAGGAATTGCAAAAAAAAAAAAAGGTTGAGCAAGTCAAATTAATTTTTTTTGCTTTTTACTCCCTTTTAAAAACTTGATTTACAGAACCCCTGGTTGCTTTGGCTGTTTCGGCAAATTTAAATTTGACGTTTTTGTGCAGACATGTTTTAATGAACGTGTGTTGACATCGTGCAATGTGCATTTGGTCATCGGCTGATGAGTAATATTTATGATGAAAATGATATGTGAATTTTTTTCCCCCCTGCAGATTACAGATATTGTATTTAGTTTAGTTTACTGTCAAGTAACTTGTTTTAGTCAGGACGCAGGAATGTAGTGGGGCACAACTGGGAGGGAAACTAAGGCACAGAGGTGGGGATGAGGCTCATGACAAAATCCAATTTTAATTGGTGTGAAATGTCTGTTTCTAATAAAGTTAGAGTTGTTCAAGCTTATTATCCAATTCATAAGCTAAAAACAAACAAACAAAAGGTAAAATAAATAATAATAAATATCCAAAGCCCTAAAATCAAAAATCATTTTATAGCAAAAATATTCCTTATGCTTTTATGTATTTTCTTTAAATTAAAATGAAATAAAATGGTCTATAAATAGGAAATATATGTTTTGTGACACAGTAAAAGTAATGTTTAATTCCATTTCATGAAAAATTTGTGTACATTATTTTGGCTATGTTTTGCTATCTTCAAAGATTAGTCATAATCCTAAATACAGATCTAATTACATCCTGTTTTACTTTTTTCCAAGTAGAATAAATGCAGGAAATGAAGTAATCAAACATAAACAAGGTTGTAAGTTTACCTTTCCAACTATTTCAGCTTGATTGATATTTTTGCACGCCCCCGGTCTTTTCTTTTATTCAAAATTAAACTTAGGTTAGAATTATTATTATTATTATTATTATTATTATTACATATTGGCGGTCCCCTCCATTTGCTCTCAGTTCTCCTTCCGAGACCTTTTGTGGTTTCTGTCGACAGTTTCCCGCTCGCTGCTGTCACACATCTAAAATGTTCTGTGCTGCCGTCCACAGCAAAAATGGGGAAAAGAGTCTGCAGCAGAAGCCAGAGCACTCTACTAAAGCTAGACAGGAGATAAGTCTCCCTCTGGCAAAGTCTTTCTCTGCTAGTAATGTGGGTGAATGCCAAGCTAAAAGCGTTCTGGCTTAAACTGTGGCTGACTCACTGACAGATGCCCCGTATTTCTTCCTCCAACGTTTCAGACGATAAACGCCTGTGACGTATTGCCATTTATAGTTAAAATGATAATTTCCATGAGCATATTTGGAGGGCCATCCATCCATTAAAATGAAAATCTAAATATAGTATAGGTAGTATAGTATATATTTGCATATACACTAAACTTACACTAAACTTTGAATAGGCAATATTTGAATCCTTTTAGTTATCACACATTATTCCTTGCTTGAATTATCCTCTGCCGATGGTTCAGCTTGTTGACTCTCTTGCGACGCTTCTTGAGTAACTTCTCGAACGCTTGACGCCGCCTCAGGCCAGCTCATATCTTCTTCATCATCCTCGGGATGCATTTCAGATGGCTCTGACGCCGGTGTTTGCACCTCGTCATTTCCTCTGGCACACTCGGCCCATGGCACCTGGAAGAAAAAAAAAAAAAGAAGAGAGAAGAGGCGGAGTTGCGAGTGGGGAGGAATCCCACTTAGTGGATTCATCGCTGATTCATTGGGCAAAAGAGCAAGTCGAGCATCTCTCACCATCTGCCCATTATTCAACACACTCGTTTAGCCCAGCAGCTGCTGCTAAAAGGCTGAGTGCGGTTCTGGACACGAGACGAAACCACAGGCCGCAGAGGATCAGTGCGTCAGCCAACAGCACCTGACGGCTGATACCTCGTCTTTCACCGTCTAACATATGAACTAAAGTGTTCACCCTCCAGAGCATTTCATACATTTGCATAGAACGATGGCTACAGAGAATACATGGAGTTTTTGTTTTAACTTCTCCAACTTCTCCTTCTATTGCTGGAAACCACTTGAGGGAATCCATCCTCCCTTTTCTATGGCCCAACTATCTTTGTTCACTCATGGTCGTGCCATCTTTTCTACTGCAGAGCCACGGACAGAGGGAATAATGTTGCTGTATGACAGGAGAGGGAAGTGTCGTCACCCTCGTGATAAATCTCTTCGTCCCATTAGACAGTGATTGCAGATTTCCATTGGGACAACAGTATCACTGCTGAGTTGGGTCTAATCCACCCTTAGGGGGAAAAAAAAAAAATGATGTGCTCACTTCCTCTTATCATCTTTCCACGTAGTATGTATGAGGCAGAGGTCATAGAGAACATTTTAAAAAATGAAATCCGCTGGACTTAATGGGAAAAAATGCTTAATTTAATCCCCAATATTGAATAAAAGCCATTAAAATAATGTGTAAACAGGGCACACGTCAAAAAAGTCATCAGTTCAAACAACCATAGACGTCCAAAATATAAAAATTGTGACTTTGTGGAAACCAAACCACGGTCATCGACAGTTATTTTTTTTTCTGTTTGTCATGAGCCTCACAGTGTTAAGGTGGTCCATTAGAAAGCTAGCAGCAGGTAGGACAGTGTTTAGAGGCTGCCGGTGATGAGGGTAGTGCAGAGACGGAGGCTTAGAGCAGCTGGGTGAGATGGGTTAGATTTGCATAGGATCATGTACTGAACTATTAACTGTTTAATGCTAACACTCATCCTGTTGCAATGGTTATTCACTGTCATTTCACTGTACCAGATATTTTTACTTTATACACAGAAATGTTTCATTTTGAATGTCACAGTATTAACCCTATACAGTATCATAGTCTGTTTTGACGTCTAATCTTTGTCACCTTTTCCTTTATGAAAGTGACAACAAGTTACAAAAAAAAAGTTGTCTATACTGTTAACAGAAACAGAACCGTACGTCTTAATGTTTTGCAGCCATTGAATTGGAAATGACTTGGTTTTTTCAAGTAATCCTAGAAAGGGGGAGAATAGACACTGCTGAGTCTGCCCCGTTCCCTGGGATAGCCGCACTGTTGTGGCATTGAGTGTTCTCACTATCGCTTCCTATCTACACACTGGCAAACTGTTGAGGTATTTCTTGCGGTGATTGGTTTTAATGCTAGGTTTTTTATGAATCAAACCTAAAGTTTTAGACCTGCATGCTTTGCTTATTATCCATGATTGTTCCTGTATCTAGTCTTTTGTTTTTATTTTATGATTTCTGTTTTTGATTTTGTGAACTAACCATAGGAGCCTTTTATATGGACAGGTTTAATCACGTGAGTCCCATATCAACATGTAGCATGATAATAGGCTGCCTCTGGAAGGTTAGATGATAGTTAGAGAAGATACATATTGTGTGCTTAGGACGGAAAAGCAAAGCATACCAGGCATTTACAAAGAATTAACGCTTCCTTTTTTTAAAGTGCCATAAATTCCAACCTGGATTATTTTTATCCACAGTTATCCATTTTGTTGGATCAGTGCATTGTGTAGATGTCAGGTCTCACTTAAGGAATAACCATATATATAAAGGGTTATTTTTTTGTTTTCTTTTGTTATGCATGTAATAATCCATGTTAGAAGAAGGTCAAAGCAAAATTATGAGAAAAGGTGAAGGAACAAATTTATGTTGGAAGTTAAGACGCAGACTAAAATAAAGATTACAGTGAAATTTGGGAGTTTACTGAAGAAATGTGCTGAGAATGAAAACTTTTGTCACAAATTTTCATTTGATTTGAGCAAATTGTTTTTTTTTTAGGTTGCTCAGACGCACATGGATATTTATTTGAGGTTATCTATCTTGTCTTTAACAAAAATGTTCCACAACAACTGCTGTTGTAACACCACAGCATTTGAAAATCAGTGACTGCAGTAAGAATCTGTAGGCGTTTCCACAACAGCTTTTACTCCCTGAAATGAGGGAGGGAGCCTTAATAGTCACTGTCCGTGTCAGATTTCTAAGTGTTTGAAAAATGAGATCACTGTAAACAGAGTCGGCGAGACGGGAAGGTTGTGGCGGGATCCGATCTGAGTTCAGCACACAAGTGGCTCCAGGGATTGCACACTCAACCACTGGACTCTTCTTGTGTAATTCCTTGTACACCACCCACTTTGTGTAGCAATTAGCGTGAAGAGTATGATAACAAATGAAGCTGACAGTACCTGAGTTTTGCTTAAAGGATAAAATAATACGGCAAAATTCCTTAAAACTGATTTTGCTTAAAATAACATTTGAATTTATTGGTGCTTCTCTGGTCCATACTGGTCCATAATGACATTTGAAATAGTTGTATTTCTATTCCTTAGAGTGAGACCAGTCTATCTACCTTATCACAAAATGGTTTTCAGTAATAGATAGAATTTCTTTGAGAAATTCCCTGGAAGCGTTAATTTTGGAGGGGACGGGTAATGTGCAACAAGTTATTGTGTGATTTATTTCTTTTACTTTGATTGTTTGTTTTCAATTCTTTATCAAATGTTTTTCATGTGCATTAGTTCTTGAAATGTTTCTTTTTTGCACAACTGTTCAGAGAAAAATGCAGAGAAAGTTCCAAACAAAATGAATGATCAAACAGTAACTAACTCTAAAATGCTGTCGCATTGTGTGGAAGTCAATGTCACACGGCTTTAGCAACTCAAAAGAAATCAGTTAAGTGAAATAGAATAAAACACTGTTTTATCCTGTATTTCTTAAAGCACCCACCAAGTATGCCACTGTATTCACTGCACAGGGCCATTGCTTATTTTCTAATGTATTTCTATGTACATGAAAAGGTCTGCTGGTGGAGAAGTTTAAATTTCCTTTCTTCACATTTTGAATTATTAAGCATATGCTTGGTTGTGGGCCTGGAGACCCACTTCTTTGACAAAGACGTGGCTGTTTGCCTCGAGAGCTCATTTTGCGGTGAGATGACATTTAGGCTCAGAACAAGTACAGTATTGTTCTGCAACTGGCCAATAGAGAGGAGGGGAAAGGCCGTCATTAAGCGAATGGGCATCTATTGGTTAGTGGGACATTTTCCGTGTCCTTCTCAAAAGCTGAGCAGCAGCTATACGTTCCTGCACGTTAATCTAACAGAAGCCGTAGAAAATGGACTGTTTTGTGTCGAGCAAGTTGTTTACTAAGTATTGGCAGCAGCAACATAAAGAAAAGAGTTTATTCCTATTTGGTATTTTTATTTGCACGGATAGGACTAGTCATTTGTTATGGTTTTATTGTCGAGTGAAATTGCTTCCATACTATTGTACCAAGTACAAGTCTGAACAATCAAAAACCCATGACACGGCACTGTTTGCTCATTCATTTTTGCACTCAGAAAATCACCTTATTCCTGCTGCAAATGGATATGATTAACACAACTGTGTCTGCACAGACTCTAATTTGAGTTGTGAGTGGTCGTTGAAATACTTGCGCCAGTATTACAGCTCTTTCTCTTTTTTTTTTGTTTTCATTGACTTATTCGTTTCTCTCGACAACAAGATGAAGACTGGATCCTTCCACCTTCTCAGGAGAAGACGCCTGGATTTCTGATACATGAAGACTGCAGTCGGTTCTTTTTTCACTCTCCCTTGTGACCCCTCGTTCTGTGGCGTTTCTGCTGAAGATACGGGCCTCTTCCATCCTGCCCTCCTTTGGATCAAAAATCTTTGGAGTCTTGTACCTGTGAAAGAGTTCTGCAATCTTGCTGTTGCGTCACCTTTTTGCAGAAATGCATAGCGTCTTTCCATTGCAACCCTTGATCCCTACCCTATGCATTATCTCCACGTACATCACAGATGCATATGCCGAGGTGCAGTCTCTTTCTTTATGCACCGCAAACTCGTTCAATGTCAAAACCATCACCTGGACTTTCGATGCAGGATCGCAGAAATCCTTGAGCGATGTCGGCGGTGGGAATGTGAGATGACGGTGACCTTCAACCCTTTGCAAAATCTTCCGTGGTGTCATTTCACGAGCTCTTTTACATCACCTGCAGAAATGATCTCCTTTGGACTGAATCCTCATATCCGGTTTGTCCAATGGTTTTGGGCGCTCCGCAAAATTAACTGGCGCATCCCTTCATATTGTCTTAATCATATCCTTTTGCAGCACACACGTTTCCCTATTATTTGGAAACTGTTTCAAGAGTTAAGTTCAATGGAAGATCCAAATGATCCAAAAAGGATCAGTCGTCATCTCTCATGAAGATGACGAAGAGGGTGTGAGGGGGTAGAGCAGCGCAGGCTATTTCTATACATCTGTATGTCTGTCCGTGTGTGAATATTTGCTTAATGAGTCTGTGTGTGTGTGTGTGTGTGTGTGTGTGTGTGTGTGTGTGTGCGTGCGTGCGCTTGAGTCTGTCTTATTTTGTTGATTTCTTTTTTTTAATTGTGAGAATCCAACGTACAGTGCGTGTTCCTAACACTCCCTCTTCCCGTTGTGCAGTATGAGGAATGCCAGTGGGCTGACTGCTGCTGACCTGGCCCACGCCCAGGGGTTCCAGGAGTGCGCGGAGATTCTCTCCAATGCCCAGAACTTCCAACAAAACATGGCTCAGTCCCACAATAGGGTTTTTCTGAATGGCATGACCCAGAATGGGGGCCACGCTCACCCCACCATCCAGGGACGCAGCTTCTTGAATGGCGTGCCCAACAGAAAGAGGTCATTCGATGGCATGGAAGCAAACCCAGTGAAGAAGGCCAGACCTAATGGTAGGTCACGAAGCTCATCAAGTCAGTTTTTGAAATTTGGATGTCTGTGCAAGTTCCTTTTTGAAAGCAAAATGACGTTAGCATGTTTTGAGTTTGAGCATGAACTATTAGCTAACACTGCAGCACACCTTGTAATGCTTAGTAAAAATTACTGAACAAGTATTTGAAGGACAAACACACAGCACTCTGAAGCAACAGACAGGACTGTTCGATGTGAAATCTCTTGTAGCATTGCGTATGTAGACTTATGTAGAAAAATTCAGTCTGTATGTATCATACAACTTCACATAACACAGCTCTGTTTAACTCCACGAAATTACTATAAGCAACAGAGCTGGTGATGTAGTCAATCAAATGGGTGTAGGCATAACTTTTCATTTCTAAAGTGACAATTCCTTTAATGGATGCAGGAAGAACTTAAGATCCAGTTGCCATTTGTGTTACAGCTTTTAGCAGACTGGCTCATTGGACTGTTTGTCTTAGGTCTGGGCATGCCACCAGAACTGCTGAATGGGAATGGGCCACTGGGTGGTGCTGGAGAGACCCAGATGGAGAGCATGGAGTTGGCTGCGACCATGACCACAGGTGGGCCGGGACCCTTTGCATTTGGGCTGAATGGGTTTGCACCACCTCAAGGGCCGGGGCCCATGGATCAGTGTGAGGACCAGGGGGGACAGGACAGGTTGGGCCCTGCGACTAAAGAGCTGGAGGTCATCACTGTGGCATCAATGCAGACCCCCTGTCGCTGCACCAACTCTTACGCCTACCTGTAGAGGGCTCGTGTGCACAGTCGCACACTAATGTTCCTGTTTGTGCCGTGTATCTTTTTGGTATCGCTTTGCAATTTTTTTCATAATACGCGGATAATGGAATACATTTGTAACGATTTAGTGGTAAGCTACATTTGAGAGATGTATAGCAGTGTGTGTGCTGTATTTTCTACTTCTCCATGTACCTAATTATATTGGGATCGATAAGAGTAATAAGATTACTTTGTTTTACAGATATATTTAATGCGTCTGTCCAGCTATACAGATAATTGCTGTGTCGTTACCCTTATTTTCTTAGTTTCAGAATAAAGGATGAGTTTTGTTTTGCACAATTATACAACAAAACACAAGGTAACAGAACTATTGTCATTCCCTCAAAAGGGTTGCATTACCAATGCGAATGTGGGTCATACTGGCTTAATGGGGGGAAAAAAGTCTTGGTTATGTTTCAAACCAGCCATTATTGTTGCTTCTCAAAATATTTGTTCCATTTTATAGTGTAGGAAAATTGGCGACATTATTGGTCACTGGCCTTGTGCTGGAAACGTCGGCAGCCTTTCTATTTTTGACTTTCTTTTGGACGGGCTAAAGCTGTTGTGTGCTTGTGTACCCGGTTAGAAAAAGTGTAACACTTCTTTACATTTCCATCAAGAGAGGTGGCTACAAAAGAGTGGCATTATTATACACATGCTTGTTATACGTAAATGTTGATTAGAAGGTTTTCTGTAGGAATATGTTTACCCCCCTCCCCCCAGTGGAGTTTGATAACTCAAGTATTCTTGACTTTTAAGTAATATTGATTGAAGACATTGACGCAATAGATGTGTGCCTAATCAATGTTTGTTCCCCCTTGAGGAGATGGCTCCTGGTGTAAACCACCACCATGCATTAGCTGATGCTGTTTTAGAATTAATAATTACCTTATGCCAAAGCATATCCCAACATGAATGTAGCTTGTAAAGTATAAATGGTTCACTGTGCAGCTTTTTTTTGTAGTTTGTAGATGTCATGTACTAAGACATATTGGTCCATTGGCTTGGAATTTTGTTGTTCCTCTGCATTTCCTTTGTGTTCATTTTGGCTGTGTGCTTCAGTGATTCTCAAGTACGGTGAATGTTTACTGTGTGCGTGTTAGCAAAGTTGTTTTTTTTTTTTTTAAGGAACTAGCAGGGCTTGCACATCTCTATGTTATATTATAATACCCAGTCAGATTTTGAAGTACTGCTTGAGAAAATTTGCATGGATTTCAAAACTTTGCAAAAAGCCTTATATCTTGAGCTGTATTGACCAGATTGAACACTAACTTAATGTACATTAGTTTCAACTTTTATAGCTAGTGGTAAGGGAATTACTGTCTGTATTTTGTATTACTACTCCATATTAATAGTGGTGTCTGATTATTTTGTTTTACATGCTAGGAAGTTTGAGTATACAGTCATTAGATTTGGAGCATTCAGTGCTTGGTGGTGAGTGGGTTTAGCTTTGTACCTGATTTTGTGAAATCATTAAATGTTGATAAATTTTATAAATGTGACTCTGGTGGCCTTTGTTTTTCTTGATGTATTCTCATGCATCTACGTGGTTCTGTCCTTATGGCATTTGTGCTGGCTTGCACAGAAACATGGAGAAAAAGTGGAATAATTTTCAGACTGCTGTGAAGGCAGGGTGATGAAGACAATGTCAACAGACTAAACATCTCACGCCTGCTGGTTGGGTTTGGTTTTGGATTATGGCATGCCAACATGTCTGGAAGATTTAAGACTTTCTTGATTTAGTGCACCAGCTTAAATGCCACTGTGAAAGCAGAACTAGGTCACTGTGTCATACAGCATTAACTGTATGTCAAAGCAACCAGAGATCAGGATGCGACCTATTTAAAACAGGGTCTCAGGTCAGTACTTGTTGGATTACATAAGATTCTGCAGTGTATTTTGTAATTCATTTATCAAATTTTTGTGTGTGGTCCAAAGCGCTACATAATTTCAAGTGTATTGAAATGTTGTAAAACTGACTTCCAAACTCTTCTGGCTTGCTGCTAATAATGAGCAGCCTGATGATACTTGTGCAAAACAAAATCTATCCACCAGTGTTATTTATTTACTTATTGTTACTTTTCCTGACTATTCTTGTGTTTATGGAAGAAGGAATGTAGTTCACAAATTATTCTTGCACCCTGTGACTCTTTGTCTCATTTTCAGTGGCAGGTGGGAGACACTGTGAGGATCTTTCCTTAAATGGTCACAAGCAACCACAGCCTTTGTTTGGGTATGAGCCAACAGCAGAAATCCTCCATGACCAGCACATCTACAGTGACTCACCTGAGATAATCAGCACTGCAGGCAGCCAGGTGGAGCACCAGAAGTCTGTGAAAGCAGAGCAGTTGTATGACCATGCCCTGTTCAGCACCATGCTTCTTTATCATGGATCTTAAAGTACAAAGGATCTAGTGTACAGGTCGTCCTTTATGCCTGAATCTCATCTAAGCCTAAACAAGCATTAATTTGCCTTAAAGCCATTGAGTGGTCCAGTTATTCATTGATTCATTTATTATTTGTTGGTATAAAGGGCAGGCCCATTGCTGTGGATGGATGTAATGTGCATAACTGATAAAGTTGAACTTTTGTTTGTGTTGTTAGAGAGAAAGTGTTTGTTTAGCTTATTAAACTTTGATTACGCTGTAAATAGCCTTGTTCTGATATACACTAAAGAAGGCATCTGTATTGTACCACTGCCAATACTTAAATTTTGTTTCTGTCTCAACTAGAAGTTTAAGAAAAACAAGGCAGGAGCATCCCATGTTACTCATTAATAAAAAAAAAATGTTTGCACAAATTAAAGCTTTATTATTTTTATTTTACTGTACAGAAAACAAAACAAACGAAAAAATCAAGTCAAGTCTAAGTGTATTTTAACCGTTTTGTCCACCATACCCCTGAGACTATACCCTACTAGTCACCTGTCACCGGGAGCGACCTTCATCACAGCGAGGCTTCACAAACATCACGTCACTGGCACCACGCCCCGTGACAGATGACGCTCTCAATGGGAACGGGGAAAGAAAAACAAATGCTGCCAAATAAAAAGAAAATAATGCAGACATATATCACACCTCTGTGTAGTTAAGAACATATTCACAGTAATTTGTGGCAGTTGAATCGTTGACTTATACCGATTTCCTGTAAATACATTTTCCGTATAACGTGTCACTGACAGATCTCCCCCTACTCTTACGATATGGTATCGTCCAGTAAACCTAACTGGGCAAACCAGAGAGGCAGGATTATCGAGAGAAAGAGTCGGGCCCCTGTGGAGGTATCGAATAACCTTTAAAAACAACATAACTTGTTCATAAAACAAGCTTCAGTTAACGCACCGGTGTTGTCAGAATAAGTTTTACAAGTTAAATCATGTCAACCCCAGCCAGAAGAAGACTTATGAGAGATTTTAAACGGTGAGTTGATTGTCAGAAATTGTGCCGATGATGTTGGTTAGCTATGATTTGTCAAAAACAGCTAGCGTTAGCTTAGCTTATGTTAGCTTGGGATAGCTACCCTGTATGTTTTTTTTAAAACTTAAAACCAGTTGATTGGCCACCACACTACAAAATACAGCTTTAACGCTAGCACTGTTTTATCTTGTGTTTTATAAACCTGAGATATTAATTTGAAATAATGTTGATTTACTAGAAATGCTTCGCTCGTGGCTAGAAGCTAACATTGCTAATTAGGAAGGTAGTTGAGTAGGAACACTGTCGCCGCTTACGCCTGCTTGCTCAATTTTTAAATCAGTTACCTGTTAAATGTCCTTGACAGGTGGTCGATTGGCGTTTTTCAGCCGGTCAAAACATTAAGTGCAACTTAACTGGCCTCAATTTAACCCTGCTTGTTTCCTCAACATCTTCGTTTGATGGTGAACGTTGCTAGCCGGCGTTAACGTATGCTAAAGCAATGTGAATTTCACACAGAAATTTATACGATCATCATTGTTGTTAAGTAGTCAAAGTTTTTTTTAGGTGTACGGTGAATGCATATAGGCGGATTTAGTCTGAAACAAAAGTTTAACATAACTAAGAATTATCCTCAAATCGCAGGCGAATACATCGTGCTGTACGAACTTAAAACCGTAGCGGAAGCTATGGCTACATTAGGCATCTATTTTTGTCGGTCACCATCACAGTTTCTTAACCTTTTAACAGTAACCAATCATTTTAAACATAAAGGGGTAGTTTTTAATTTAAAAAAGAAGCTGCACTGTGTGTCACTGTGAATAAATATATTCCGACGTAAATACATCTAAATTTAAATGAGCCTGGCTGCTTCAGTGTCTTCGAGCATGTTTTCATTTCAGCAGCTACAGATTCAGTATCCGCTTTTGTATTTTAAGTTCTGACCAGACTGCGACCTGCAGGAATTTAGTCCGGTCTTTCCGAGTACTTGGAGTACAGTGCAGCACAGCCATATAATGTAGACATGACCTCTTGTGTTGGCCAATATGTGGGGATGTGAAAAGTGATGCAACTTAGAACTGAGTTCATGATAAGTGGACCTTAGTAATTGATTGACATGTTTCACCAGCTTCTACAATCCACAAAATTGTTTATGCTAAGTAAAGAGAGCAGTGTGCAATAGCAAACATCATAATTGGGTAGATATGTGTCCGAAGGTTTGTTGTTTCAACCTTTGGCAAAAGTGTTCAAAGTAGCTGGGTTTAGTATGAAGAGACCCAACTCTTCTCTTACTTCAATACCCAAAGCTTTAATTTTTTTTTAGAAAGCTAATCAGAAGACAAGACAGACATTCTAATTGGATATATGTGTCATAAACTTCAAAACTCGCCTTGTTTCAATATTTCCAAATATCCCCCTTAATTTGAAGTTAGCCAGGATTTAAACCCAGTGCAATGGGAGACTCTCTGAAGAAACTGTGGTTGTTAACTATTTAGTAATGACATATATGTACATCCCAGATAATAAAGCTTTTATAAGTAACTTCGAAACACTGGGTGTTCAGCATCAAACTTCATGTCTATACTTGCAAAGAGCTGTCTCGATTGGTGAAAAGCAGCACTAAACCTAGTTTTGCTTCCACTTCTATTGCCCAGACAGGCTGTCCCATTTCATCCCTTTTGCGTAGCAAGTCTGTAGCATCCCGTCTGTTCTGAAGACGCTGCACTGCTTAGAGGGCTTATTATAACCTCTTGCCTTGTAGATGCAATGATGGCTTTAAGCTCTTGGCAGGCGACCATCAACAACACCCGCTCCCAGCAAGAAACTACTTTTGGCGTCAGAGAAAATTTACATATAGCACCTTAAACGTTGCAGTTGGGTCTGCTTACTCGAGCCAGAAGTTCGTGGTCCTGCTGCCAGCCATGTTAGCAGATGGGGTGATGTTTATTTGAAAGAAGACATTTGGCAATGGCTAAATGTTTTTAAGTGGCCATTCAATTATGGGATTCAACAATAAATCTTGTTTCCCCTTAGTGAATTACATTTTAGCGGTCCGGTGTGAACTATTTTCTTTCTTTTTTATTACGAAGACTACAAGAGGATCCTCCAGCTGGTGTTAGTGGTGCCCCATCTGAAAACAACATCATGGTGTGGAACGCAGTCATATTCGGGTAAGACATTGATCCACAGCCATAAAGTGCGTGGACAGTAGTGCAGATCATGTGAGTTTGTGTGTGAAGTTTGAAATGAATGTCAAAACAACATTTTTGTTCTATGACTTCACAGCCCTGAAGGAACTCCCTTTGAGGACGGTAAGTAACTCTCATTGTTCCTGCCTTTATTGTTTTGTGAAGTAAGACGTGCCGTCTTTGTATCACATGCAAAGCACATCCAATATAGTAACTTAACTGTATCTAAACCCTGTGTTTAGAATATGTTTACTGATATGCCAGCTGCCAAATAACCCACTTATCATTTGTATTAAAGTGGCAATTATAGCCTGTACCACTTGCCATATTGGTTATGGAGTTGGGGTTTTTTTTAGGCTAGGAATAATTACTGCTCCCCCACCCCTTTTCTGCATTTAAAATATCCCACACCTAAACGAGACAGTCAGGTTTAATTGCTAATGACTATGTTTTTCCTCTTTTTGTCTCCGTCACAGGTACATTTAAACTAATTGTAGAGTTCACAGAAGAATACCCCAACAAACCCCCTACAGTACGATTTGTGTCAAAGATGTTTCATCCTAATGGTAGGCATATTGTCTTTATATACTGGCACATTAAAGTGTTAGTGGTATTTGTGGGCTTGTATAACTGTGTTTTTGTCCACAGTGTATGCAGATGGCAGTATATGTTTGGACATCCTACAGAATCGTTGGAGTCCCACTTATGATGTGTCCTCTATTCTTACATCTATCCAGGTAAGAAATATGACATTTTACTTTCTTTTTTAAACAAAAGTGAATAAAAACAGATGATTATAATAATATCCATAAAATCCATAACCCACTGATTAAAACTCTACTATGGCAGTTTTTAACTGCTGACATGAGAGACTGTTTGATGATTATGTCTTATTTATATCAATGTACCATTTCTGATAATTGATTAGTAATGATTATGGTGATACAGTAAAGAATAATTTTGGTGATAATATTCAGACTGTGACCAGATCTCTGATGATTGCAAAAGTCAGATGACAAACTGGAACATTCTGCTGCCATTGCGCAATGACCCCTGAAGCCATGTTTGCAATGCACTGCTGAAGATCTGTAACCAAGTAGACTGACGGTCGATGCAGGTTGTTCACTCTCCGCTGAAATGTTTTCACCTTGCTCTCCAATTTTTTTCAGTCTCTGCTTGATGAACCAAACCCCAACAGTCCAGCCAACAGTCAGGCAGCCCAGCTGTACCAGGAGAACAAGCGGGAGTATGAGAAGCGCGTGTCCGCCATCGTTGAACAAAGCTGGAGAGACAGTTGACCTGACAATCCTGATAGCTGCTCTCTCCATTGTAAAGCTGTGTGTGCTGCAAGTTTTAGTGGAGTTCCTCTTAATTTCTGGGCCCCTCCAACCTTTTTGATTTTAAGCTTTTATGCACTTTACCTTCAACTTCCCTTCATAGAATGTTTTTTTTTCTTACCCAACAGGAGGGATTCATTTTTTCTATACTATCCCCCCATTTCCAGTCCATCAGGGGAAATGTGCTGAATCTTGCCTTGATGTTTTGTCAATATGGACTTGTGGGCCATTACCCAAAAAATTCTGGTGTGTTCTGACTTGCTGTAGTAGCTCCCCATGACTACTTATCTTAAATATCTTGGAGGGTGTATCAATGAAGTCATGGGTCCTCTTCTGTTGTGCCCCTGATCTGTTCTGTTCAGTTTGTTTTCATGTGGCAGTTTGTCGGGGCTCCGGTGTGATCATGCCACCTTCCCCCCGGGAGAAAGAGCAGCCCGAGAATTACGGACTACAACTAAATCAGACATCTTTGCACCATGTCTTTTGCTGTGTTGTGAACTCTGTTACATGCATGACAGTAAGAGTGTACTCACGTTCCTGTTCAGTACTCATGTATATAGGAAACCTGCAACTGAATTTCTGTACAGATTTTGCACTGGTTTGTCTCCCATGTCATTTTTTTCAGCACTTGTAAAAAAAAAAAAGGCAAATTTATCCTTATGTGGTAAGTTCTCTTTTTTGTTAAATCGCAACTGTAAGTTCAGTGGTTGACACTAATCCTGAAAATGACTGTTCTTGCTTTGGTAGGAGTCAATACTTATGCTGCATCTCAATTTATGTCAGGCTGATGTTCCAAGAAGCCCCGCAAATCAGCCAGTGGCACAGTTTATGAGGTAAGCTGAGGCTTTTTGCATAAATCCTTGATTCAGTAACATGGGGTTAGCTGACATCTTGTCCAAGCCAAAGTGATCATAAATGAAAATACTGAGGGTGATGCTCTGCTGTTTGCCTGCAGGCGCTTCCACCTAACAACTTGCAGCAGCATCAGTATTTTAACAAGTTGTTGTATTTGAAATACTGTATGTTGTAGAGCAAGAAAATTCAAAATTGTTCCTGTCGGTGTTGAACACAAAGTGATGGGAGATGAAATCCACATTCCTTTTCTGTGCTAAAATACTATATTAAGTTGAAGTTGCAGCCTTTTTTCTTTTTTTGAGGAAAAGACCTGCAGATCCCTGTAAAATGTCAAACTGCTTAATTTGCAGTGAAGCCTCATATTAGTTTAACACTTGCAGCAACCTGTTTCAGTGCACACGTGGCCTTTTGAGGACTGTGTTAACAAATTCCCACAATGGAACCAAAAAACAGAGTATTCATGCCATGTACACAACTAGATGCTAATAATCCCATAGTGTAATGAGTCACATGATTTAGCAAAACTTAAACTTATTAGTGGTAATGCAGTGCCTAAAGTCTGGACTTACTATAGAGTAAACTACAGGGCTTTCTAGTGCATAAAGGGCGTAGTGAGTGACAGCATGTGATATCACATTTATCAGGCTCTGGGGAAATCGTCATCCTGTTAAAGATCATAAAATTCTTTGTTTAGAAATGTTTTATTTCTTGACTGAGCATATATAATGAAGTGGGTGATGTTGCATGCAGGGCGAACACAAGCGGGATGTAAACGCAGGACAGCCGATTACAAACATGCTGGTTGTACTGCACTGCCTTTTTTTCTTTTCTTTTCTCAAATAATCCCAGTCGAGACGGAGCAATATTGTTTCTCAGCTATGCAGCAGTTACAAAAATAACTATGTACAGGATCCCTCTTCTCCATTTATTACTCTTTTTAAACAGTGTTAACAGTAAATGGAAACAAAGACGAGACATAAAATTAAACTTTTATGCAGTAGTGTTCATCAGACCAGACGGAGCGAGCTACCTGTTGTACGCCCTCTCCTTTTTGGCCCTTTCCAAGGCCTTGTCCATGGTCTTCTCATTCTCCCCTCGACACTTGGGGCAGTACCACTTTCCCTTGGGCTTGTGATGGAGCCCAACACAGGAGAAATGAAACCACTCGATGGGACATTCATCATTATCGCAGCCAATCATTTCACCATAAGACACCTGCTCACACAGGCAGTATGTTGGCTCATCTGGATCGATGGGCAGGTCCGGAGGCGACACTTCTCTCTCAGACTTCCCCTTTGACCGCTTCTTCTTCTTAGAAGATGTCTTGGCCCGTTTTTCCCGGGATGCCCCCACCCCCACTTCCTCGGCGTGATCCAGACCCCCGTAACTCTCGCGATTCTCTCCATTTTTCTGACGTCTCGAGCGTTTCCCCCCGGCCTTGTCTGCGCCGCCTGAGCCCAGGGTGACCTCGTCACGCTTCTTGTCGTGGTGGCCAGGTTTGCCTGGGGTGATGGTGGCTGATGATGAGGACATCATGGATGCCGCAGTGGTTGTTATGGATGTTGCTGTGGGAACGTGGCTCTCTGGGACTTCTTGAGAGGACAGAAGAAGCTCAGAGTGCCAGTCTATTTGTCGCGTTCGGTTCTCAACCAACTCCACCTGAAACAAAGTAGAGATTGATTCGTTCACTTTGACATACACGTGGATGGTTAAACATTTGCATACTTTTCCCATCCAGGTGAGATTTTTTTGTTTTTTACCTTAAACCGCCTAAATTATTGTATTCTATAAAATTATATAAAGTGGTAAACTACCATTTGACCCAGTTTGAATAGATTATGTTGTAGTATGTTTGTGTCAAGATTATTATATAAACTATACACTTACGAAAGCTTCTTTTCAGCGGGTCTATTAATACTTGTTTTCTTCTCAAATGTTAACAGGAAAGCTTCAAATCTTCAAACAGTAACACACAATCAGATCTGGATGTATGCCAGTGAACAGCTCCGCTGAAACAGCTGCAGGCTGTTCTTTACATACCATCTGACCAGCAATCTGGATCTTTTCATCTCCGAGCTCTTGACTGCGAATCAGCGCCCTCTGAATGGATAACTGGAGCTTGCGCCTCTGAAGTGAGTCGGATTCCCGGCGGTACCGTTCATAAGCGTCGTCGAGCTCCTTCAGAACGTCTGCCAGAGAAGAAGCCGTGGGAGTTGGAAAACTGAAGTGCAACATGTTCTCAGAGATACGCACAAATGCTCTCCTGCAACTTATTACTTAATAATAGACATAATAATAATAATAATCATAATAGATTATTTCGTTGGTTGTGAACTAGGAAAAATTAACTGAGCTTTCTGAAGCTCTGGTGAGAAACCACATTCTGAATTCTAAGAAACTCTTCCATTAGATCACCAAAACGCAAGGTATTTGTAAATGAAATCATTTTAGGTTTATTAATGTCACAGTATAAGCATAGAAAGGTTTAAAAGAGAGTTGTGGTCCACACTGTTTGGCTTCTTTACCTTGATACTTGGCATCAATTTCCTTCATGAGGGACACGCTCCTCTGCAGGTCGAAAGGTAGTGATTCCACCAGGTCCAAATACTCCTCAACATAATTCACAACAACGTGGCCTGGGTCACCATTAGTCGGGTTCAACATGGCGAAGCCGTCTGTACCACAGGACACTCCGACACCCGCACCTGTTAACAGGAGGTCAATATTAAAAGCGTGATGTCACTGATGCTGAAAAACCGTTCCGGTCTTGCAATATTTAACGCTCAAGTTTGCAAAAAATATGTATTTTCTCGGCAACTATTACTTCATTTACTTGCTTCGGATATCTCATTTATATATGTTTATCTCGATATGACCGACAGAAAGTGTTTTTTGTCTTGTTTTCAGTATGGGGTTTCTGAGATCGGTCACGGAAATGTAGACTGTATGATCAAAATGTGAAAGGGGGAGTGGGCAACTGATCTACAGTCAGCCATCCTGAAAATTGCTACGTGTAACAAGAATCTGCCAACAGAGCGATCACAAGTACTAGCGATATTGCACGAGCTCAAAAAGAATATAAAACAAGCTGCAGGTGACTTCGGATGAACGACAAAACCCTTGAAATTATTACTGAATGAAACTCGGTGTTAGGCACGGTCGGAGAAGACAACAACGCTTAACAGTAACGTTAGCTAGCTAGATTTCCCGGTGAACCGTAACGTTGCCGATGATGTGAATGAATCTTTTAGCCGACACGCTAACGTGAAATTCAGCCGCAATAATCAACGCTGCTGAGTGTCGACGATTCCAATCACGAACAGACCGGGTTTCAGTGTTTCACGGTAGTAATGACGACTAGTATACTAACTGCGGCGAACGTAGCCCGCTGGCGAGTTTGCGTTAACGTCAAGTAACGTTAACCAACTTTCTCCTCTTCGCAAGTTTGAGATCGGAAGATTGTATCTAATCGATACACGCATTGGGTCGCGGCTTTACCTACTTGCGGCTTTGTCTGACAAACGCTGGCAAAGAAATGTTTCAAACCACGGTGTCCCGATGTGACAAAGATTCACCGAGAGAAACGTTTAACAACCGCTTAATTTACCCACAACGTAAACAACCGCAGAAATCGATGCGCTAATGTTACACAGGCGAAGCGATTGGACCGAGTCGTTGAAAACATTACAAGCAACCGCTTTGACGCGCAAACATGTTTTATATATATCATGTTTATTTCAAAGTAATTGTTAGCCAAATTAGCTCCTGTTAGCCTCTAACTTATACGCTACGGCAGGGACGCTGCCGCTAAACACCACAGAAACAACACACCAGAGAACATGTATAGTAAGATCATATAGTTGGAAGGTAAGCGGCTCGCAGAGGAACTTACCTGCGTGGCTTTTTAGGGGTTTTTTTCTGTAGCTTCTTCGCAAGCTGGCGTTACCGTTTAACGCTCCGCGATGCTGCTCTTGGCTGCTAGCCGTAGCTCGTGTGCGGGAGAGTCGCTAGCCCTACAGTGGCTAATGTTAGCTGGTGGCTAAAGTGCCTGTACAGATATTTTTCTCTGGCCTCATTGACCGTGTAGAAACAAACATAGTCAAGGTATGATACTGCCGCCCTGTGGCAACAGCGCTGAGCTGCTATGCTCAGGGATCGCTTTCAAGAACTTAAAAAAAACACACACACAAAGTCTAATCTATTATTTATTTTAATAGTCAAACAGGTTTCTGTTTTTTTTCCCAGTGACTCCACTTATCAGACTGCTTTCATTGCACTACTTGAGAAACGCTACACCCTTAGTTGGTTTTCCAACATAGTTTATTTAATGCACCTCAGTCAACAAGTCACGATGAGAACCTTTTCCACCAGCCCACCCAAATATATATTAACAGTTTTTAAGAATGCAAAACGGTGTGTGTGTGTGTGTCTGTATGTGTATAGCTTTTTAACAACAAACTATTTGGATTTCGCTTGATTGTTTTCAGCTTTCAAATAACTTTTTAAAGGCTGAGCCAATTTCCTGGATCATGTCTGAGGTGGTGGTGGATCTGCCGTGTTGCTGGAATGCTTGACTGTTGCACTGTCTGGTAAGCGAACAGGCCCCGAATGCTGCAACCACTGATGGATTCACGCTGCAGGACAAAAACGAGGGGTTAGAAAACATGAGATCATGCATGCATGACAAAATTATTTCTGCAATATGATACGCAAAAAAAGGACCATGCTGGTGTTTTTCAGGTTTTAGCCATTGACTCCTGATTATACACGCCATTAAAACACAACAGTGCACAAACAGCAAAACATGGGTTCACCTTCTGACCATTCCAGCTGCAGAGGCAGCGTGGGCCCAGTGTGCCAGCACTCCCATAGATCCAGACAGGAGATCACCCTGCCCGCCACATCTTCTCCCACTGCCCTCAACACTGCATGAGATCACTGAAAACAACAAGTGTCAACTTGAGATAATCTGCCATTGAGATATTGATATACAGTATACTCATGGAAAAAGTGAATGATCGGCTGGAAAAGTTCAAAGCGTGGCTTCTGTTTTTATACTGAATGTGGGCTTGATACTCACCCTTGCTGCCGTCTGTAATGAGATCCTGTTCTCCTTTTAGAACCAGAGTGAGGTTGCCCATGGCTACACTGAGCTGCATGACGCTGCGTTGATGATCACTGCTGTCCATGGGTTCATGGTGCTGAGACGGTAACGCACAGGAAAAAAAAACACAAACACGCCCACGTACATTATCACACAGAACCACAAGTTAAATGCCATCAATCTGAGACTGACTGGACTCTGCAGAGAGAGAGAGAGAGAGAGAGAGACCCACCAGTGCCTCATATAGTCGAGTGAACTCCATGAAGTTAGGGGTGAGGATACCCTTCTGGTACCCTTGAATAACAGATGGTTGCTGTGTGACTAGCCATAATCCGTCCTGTTGAACACAAACACAGGAAGCACACACAGGCTCAGTGACTGCGTATGGCTTTGCAAATAAAATCCCATCTGTTCCACAGCTGGAGCTTGATTTTAATCGAGACTTACTGCATCGATGACTATAGGGATGTCTCTCGATTTAGACTTCTCTATCACCTCCTAAAAGAGAGAGGGAAAAGGTGGATGATGTAAAATTAAATATCATCCAAACATACTGAAGTAGCACACTGTAGTGTTCTCTTTTTGCATGTGCAGAGGTATCTGATTCCTGTATCCATTTCTGGAGTTAGGCAAAAATCCCAAGTCCACATTGGAATATCCTCAATTTGCCCAAAAGTTATTCCTAGTATCAGATACGTACATTTCTTGATCAAAGCTCAAAAGCGTCACCAAAGCAGCAGTATTCATGTGCGTCTTTTGGAGAAAGATGGAATCACCAGTGTGAGATTTTTCTCTCATCTATCTGATATTCTCACAAGTCTACAGGGCTGGTGAACGCGGGTGTGACCTTCACTGACGCAATGTTTTCTGGGAAATTCCACTCAAATATTTCACAGTTATCAGTCACAGGAAGCCACAGCCGTGTGACTCTGCGGTGTGCATCTTCAGTTAAACACTGTGCTCTCTAACAATTGACAGCTGACATTATAGGCTGTTGTGGGTGCAAGGGAGAGTGAATTTATTCCACATGCCTTAGCTGTTTTCAGTAATACGTCTTCTCTCCCTAGACCTGGTCCCACCACAAGGCCGTGCAGTCTTGGGAGCCATTTTTCAATCTCTTCCACTGCATTGGGACTGTCCCTTAATATATACACACACAAATAAAGACACACATTATTAAGTCCTGCCCTGATTATCCTCTCTTTCCAAAAAAAAGTTATTCACTTTTTAATACATTTGTGTGTAAATGTATGACAATCCTGAACACACACACAACGCATTGTGATGATTTAGGACAGTCTTAATTAATTTGACCTATTCTGCCACTTTGTGATGAGAATGTATGTAAATTGGACTGTCTGAATGCACCATAATTGTATTGATTTTCTACACCAGCTCTTAGTTCATTTGACACCAGAACGCATATTCAAGTATGTCCGAGTATGACAGAAATACGAACGTGGTCACACAAAATTGGTAGAACAATTATAGGCAATAGCAGAATCTGACCGGATTCAGTTATTGTACTTACTTAGTACAAATGCTGTGTTAAGAATTCATAATTAATTATGAAGGTTTATAAAAACCCTAATAATGCATTCTGAAAGTGCTAAATTGTGTTATCCAGGTGTCTAAACAGTCATATGTATGAATTTCCTAAGTAACAGTGGACTATTTGTGAGTACAGAAAAATACCCACGCTCATTTCAGATAAATACACATGACTCCCTGATATAACCGTCATATTGATGTCAGTGATGAAAATCCTGTACTTACAGAACAGGATGAACTATGAGCTCAGGGCTGTATGATTTGATAACAGTCGCAGCATCTTTGGTGCAGAACACATGAGATAAGTCAGCCCCCTGGGGACGAAAAAAAAAAAAAAAGCGATGTCACTGCACCAGAACCAGACGTCAGCTCTAAGCGATCATTTCTGATCATGTAAAAGGAACGCTTAAATTCTTCAGAAATATTATTTACCACTTTCAATGCAGAGATGGCAGCAAAGTATGGGGCTCCTGTATAGCTTTAGGGGGTGGACACAAAAAAACTAAGGTGAATGTTCTATAGACTAAGAAAACTGAACTCTTGTTCAGTGAATTCTGTTTATATTGAGGAGGAGTTGGTCTCACATACTCTTGGCAGCCTCCAATGATCCCAATACGTCCATCTTGGCCCTTGTGCTTTTTGGATGTCAGTGGAGGGACTATGCTCTTTACCAGTGAGAGGATATCCTCATCCATGCCTCGGTGTGATGTCGACCCCAAGCTGTAGCGGCGCTCAAACACTGGGGACATAAACAAAGTAAGTCATTTATTGTGTGAAATACTTGTTTGGCCTGAGACGACAGCTAATCTTCCACGGACACAAGTTGACAAAAGGCAACAAAAAAACAAATGCACAACAAAAAGAGAAATAATAATCTGCAGCAAACAAAGTGCAATTAACAAGTGACCACTGGAGCGATGGCTCCGTCACTGAGCCTTCACATTACAGCAGACAGGCCTATAATTTCCATTTCCCCCTTCACACATTCCAACTCCAGGCTGCAACTGATACCTAATGCCTGGAGATCTGGGTTCAACAACTGACTCTGTTGGGAGAAACAATCTGTCTGGGGTGAGGGGCGTCTGAGATGACTGGACTGGCTACGTGGACATGACGGGGAGGCAGCAGAGAGCACAGGCACGCGGGCAGCAGGAGCTGCCTTGGAGAGAGAGGCAGCGGAGCCAGGTCCGGAGGAGGAGGAGGCGGTGGAGAACATCTGGCCAAGCATTTGAAGCATGTGCAGCTCCCTGGCGTGTTCAGCCTCTCTGCGGCGGTCCTCCGCCTGCAAGCGCTGCTCCTCCATCCGATAGAAATTGTCCTCGGCCTGGGCGCTCTGCTCCAGGAACTGCTCCATTAGTTTCTCCATGGGGAAGTTAGCACGCCTCTTCCTCGGCCGCTTGGGTGTTCTGGCTGACAGATTGCTGCTGGCCGGCTGGCTGCTGTTGTGTGGTCTTACTGGAGCGCCTGAAGAGAAGGGGGTTGAGACATTATGCATCTTTGAGCACATACATTCAAATAATCATCTAACACAAATGAACAAATGACTAGTAGTGGATAAGGAGGGAGCACTCACTGTTATTGCCCACTGTCACTTTAACTGGAATAGGGATGGGAACAGTTGGGTATTCCAGCTTCACCTCAGTCTCTGCAGGGTAAGGACACTCCCCTGTGCTCTCGGAGTATGCATCTTGAGCATCTTCTCCATCCTCCTCCAGGCCATCCACGGCCTCCTCTCCTCCAACCCCGCTGTCGATGAACTCTTGAGGGTCAAGCACGGGCCGGTTGCTCAAAATCCTCTCCATGGTGTCGTAAAACTTACAAATCTTGTGATACTGCCCGTTGTTCCGCAGATTGCCTTCCTTCGCCAACAGGTACTGTCTCTTGAGGCTTTTGATTCGCACCCTGCATTGTTCCGGCGTCCGCTCGAACCCCATCGCCCCCAGCCTACGGGAAACGTCGCGGTACACGAAGCTGTTTCGGAAGTTTCCATCCAGCGCCGCCTGGATGTCCTGCTCGCCCCAGATGTTCAACAAGGTCCGCGTCTCTACGTCCGACCACAGGAAGCCGCGCGTTGTGTTCGCTTGCATAGCGGACCCACACAGGCTCGCTTGAGACTAACCTCCGCCACACGGAGTTGGATGAAGATGTTGACACTGCGGCTTTATGATGGACGCCTGGATCTTTGCTCTCGGTCGCATCAAAGCCGCGGGGCGCCGCTATCCCAGAACAACGTCAACAACGACAAATAGCCGTTTAGGGTCGCTCACAAGGACTTGCCGGTGTATTTATTATAGTTTCCAACTTGGGAACCATCCCAGTAGCTTGTACGGACCAACTCTTTGTATGCTAGCTAAAAACATATCCGTCTATGTTTGTCCTTTCACGTTGTGAGCGAAATGCGTCGCTTGTTACCGTTAGATAAACTGACTGGGGATCGGCTCCGCGAGCTCTTTTCTCACACCCTTAACCTTCATTGGGTACATTTGAAAACTGACCTCTGATCAGTCCTGTGAGGGGCAACTTCACCTTTTCTCCGCCTGCTCCTCCGCCCGTGCTGGGTGTCTGCGGGGTCCTAGAGACCGACCCGGAGAATTAACCTGTCAACTCCCGTGCTAACATGGAGAGGGACCGACAGGCTTAAGAGGCGTGTAGCCGAGCTAACGTTATCGCAACCAGGAGGCTGCAATAAAATAAAATTTCATAACACTTCCTTCACTTTACCTTTCCCGTTAAAACAGACCAGCGTGGCGATAATGGACAGTACAAGTGTGATAAAACAGAAGGCGAGCATCCGAATCTGTTGCAGCATGTTGTCATTCATCTCCTTTCTTTAACTGCTGCCACCGACACATGAAGCTTTCCCAAAAGTGGAGGAAGGGTCCTCCACTTCGTCTTACCTAAACTGGAACTGCGTTTCAACGCTGGTAAGTGTGTACAAACGATCCTGATCATGAGGCGCTCTGACCCAGTGCAGCAGTACAGGAAGAAAAAAAACGTATGATGCCTTTACGGCCTCCTCGGAAAAGTCATGTATTTCAATAGGCGCGACAAACAAGAAGCAGCCACCTTAGCAGCTAAACTGGAAGTACCTTAAATCTGCACTGGCCTCAGGGGATGCTGTTTTGCAAGTTCAGGGCAATGATCGTTCCCCCTCACTAAAGTCGCAACTAAAAAGTTATAACGTTTGAGTATGAAAAGTACACAAGTATACTTTTAATATAAAATCATACCCAATACCATTTAAAATGCAGAATAAAGAGTATCATATTTAAGGCGAGCATACTGTACAATCATAATAAATGTATTACTGTTAAATTTTCATGTCCTATGCTTAGTAAAGAGGAAAGAAGCATTGGATACTTATTTGGTGCCAGCAAGTGTTGTGATGGCTTGTCACAAATGTAATTCCATTTACAACAGGTCTGATGTAGCACCTGAGTTGGTGAAACTGGAATTGATTTAAAATCTACAGTCCATATGAAAGTGATAAAGCCGCAAACTAATGGCAGTGTTAAAGAAAGAAATCTTCTCTTAACTAATCATTCAATAAGACTACAACGTTTTTATCAAATTTTGATGGTGATCTCTCAAGTAGAAAAAAAATATTTGGCCTGGAAGTTATTCCCTCAGCCTGAGAAACCTACTTTTTCAAGTGACCCAATTCCTCCCCGTCATTTTTGTCAATGGAGGAATGTATTTGTGTCAGGTTCGTGTGAGAAAACTAGCACCCGTCCAATACGACAACTCAACATGACAAAGCGGGTTAAAATTAGGTGAAATGTTCATGCCCTGAGTTTAGACTTGCGGGAAATGTTTTCTCAGACATGGCTCTACACACGTCCTTCCTTCTTTAAACATGGCAGACCAAAATACCAACCATGTCACAACAGAGTAAAGACGTAATTGTTTTTATATAATATTGACAATCAGAGCATTTTGCAACGTCTTGACACAGTCATTTTTAATAATATAAATATCCATTTACCTACTATTCTGTAACTTATTTTATTTGCATAGCACCCTCCGTTATCAGATGTCAGACAGTGCTTTGTGATAAAGTACAAAAGCAAGAAGACACAAAAAAACATCATCATAAAAATACTAGTAGACTGCGTCGGCGAACAGCCTGCCATTAGACGAACCTGACAGGCATGACTCAGGGTAAAAATGGACCGCCTAATCTCCAGCTCCTCACCTACTTCCTGTTTTACCTCGGTTACTTTTTGAAGTTCAGGGCCAGGCTGCAGATCTGAGAGTGAGCCGACGCTGGACGGTCACGTTGTCGCTAATCAACCCTCGTCATAAAATGGCGTTTGTCAGAGGTCTTCGCGAGCAGCCCGGATTTATTTTGACGAGCTAGACCATAGGAGAGAAATAGAGAGAGAGAGAGAGAGACGACCAAATATCATCATGCCCGAGTTGTCCAAGATGAAGAAACCCGACGTGAAGGTGGTCCTCCTGGGAGACATGAACGTGGGGAAGACGTCGCTGCTCCACAGGTACACGGAGAGGAAGTTCAAAGACACCATCAGCACCGTCGGAGGGGCGTTTTTCCTCAAACAGTGGGGGCCTTACAACATCTCCATATGGGACACTGCAGGTAATACCTCCTTCGTGTCTTCCCCTCAGAGTTTTCCCCCCACCCTTCGTCTCCAGGAAGTTCAACTTCTTTGCTTTATTAACGGTGTTTACCTGATAACGCGTGATGCCGCCACCTGAGGCAATTACTGGCATGTGACCGCTCGGTCTGAACGGGCAGCCTGTTTCATGGGAAGCAGACTCTGCTGATTGTGAGTTATTCGTTTTCACACACACAAAAAAAAGGAGTACCGAAACGAATGACATCAGCATTTCCTGTTCATTCTTGCACGATTAAAACGTCTCAGGTCAAAGAATGTCTTGGTCAGAACCGCATCAATATAAGGGAAGATGAGGCAGGTTTGGCAGTTGGCAGTTGTTTGGGAACAACTTCACTTGTATGACCCTTAAAATGCACTTAATGCATGAATATCGCCGTACGTTAATCGTACACACAATGTTTACTAGTTATGGGCCTTAGCTGTTAGATGTGACAGTAAAAATGTAATTGTAAACACAGTAAAGGGTAGTAAAATGATGAAATGATACAAACTGTAAGAAATGTAACTTTGAAGAAAAACGTGCTCAATGTTATTGGAATAAAGGCCTTATCTTCAGTTGATCAGATTATTTATCAATTCATAGTTATAGACCAATTTAATTTCATAAAGATATAAATTGATCGTTTGGTTTCTGGCAGGCTGTCTGAGAATACAGTTTTTGATACATCCTCCTCAGCTCTGGTAATTTCCACAGAGAATCTCTGAGTCATGTGGCTAAAATGTACAAATGTCTTGCTTTGAGCAATAGACTGATAGATTTGTTAATCATGAAAGTAAGTGCTCTGGTCGTAGTCGGTTGCCCTTGTGAAGTTCTACATTTAGAATATGTAGAATATGCTGTTTCACTCCTGAATGGGTTAGATAATGTTGTTAGTTTGCTGGCAGACTTTAAGGCACTATATATAATTGTGCAGTAACCTTAATCCAGTTTAATTTGAAATTTTATCACACTACAACTATTGAATTGCTTCACTCTGTTTCCCACTTGCTGATCAGCCCATCTTATAAAACAGTGTGCCTTGTCTTATGCAATATTGCTCAATATTGGATTTATTTGGCCTAATCAGAACCATTGTCATCGGAACAATTTCTTTTCCTTCATTTGCTAATCGCTGCCCGAATAGAGGTTTCAGAAATAACAACCCCTCCTGAAGATTTAACACAAAATGGACAGTTTCTATTCAATTGAACTATTTACCTCACTGAGTCGATGTGACAGCAGACACTGCAGGTCCTCATTCTGCCAGATGATGATGGAAAATTAAGTTTGAAATGTGACTTTGTTTTTTTTTTAATTAGTTTGTTCAGTCTTTAGGTGTGAACTGTCAGACAATGATGATCGCACATCATCACAGTTGCAGAATTGTCTTAGAATTGTTTTTGTGATGTGACCCACAGCCAGAAATAAACCCATTGGATTCAAATAATAATGCTGGTCTGTGGGACACTGTAACTAGCAAGTTACTTTTTCTTTTTACAGTTACACAAACGGCAGCTCTTCTGCTCTGTACCTGGGAACAGTTTTATCATAGTAAATTAATCATAGGGCTTCTAACATTTGGAATACATTAAAATTACAGGGTCTAATCATAAGTATGAAATGATCAGTTGTGATGAGGAGTGTACTGGTAACCCTAACCCTATCTGGCATTTACGTAAGCGTGTTCCATGTTGCCCTCACCCTGGATTCTTAAGAATTAAACTAATTTGGATGTTTCTGTGAACTGCGACGGGAATAATAGTTCAATGGAGATACTGCACCACATTTCCAGTATTGTGTAAGCATGAATTACTGGAACTCCACTTGGGCAAGTATGCGTTTCACATAAGCAGAGTTGGTGAGCCACAGAGATAAGGAAAGGCTGCCCTTGTCACTAGTAAACCATTTCCTGCCTGTGTTCCCAGATTCCGTGACCTCTGACAAGGGACAGTTGCATTTGTTTAATTTCGTCAGAGCAGTGGAGAAATGCCGGATCAGCGCTGAGTCATTGCGAGGCAACTGTCGCAGACCTATCAGCACAGACCACCGACCTGTGGAACAGTGGCAGTTTTATGGGTTGAATTAAAGTTTGACAGACGTTTGGCTCGTCACTTTGAAACCGGGCTGTCTGTTGCTTATTTTCCCACCGATATCACCCTTTTCAGTTGGAGATGTTTAGCTTAAAAGTTACCCTGTTCCTCTTAATGGTCACATGACGGAGCTATGACAGGAAGACGTGACTCCCCTTGCTTCAACCTGTCTTTTCTAAACTTATGTGCAACAGTACTTTTCAGGGGCAGAGAGGAATTTGAAGACATAACCTTTGACATAATATCTTATGGACCAAATGACAAATAAATTGTTGATCAAACCATCAGCAGATGAAAATAATCATTGGTTGCAGCCCTAGATAAATAGATAGATCTATCTATCTATTGTATGCCATTACATTTGGAGGGTTTTTTCTCTAATATTTAGTCTACACTCATTCATATAAATTGGTTGCACATAATGTTAGAAACACCTCATGTAACATAATTCAACAGCATTCCACAACATACAGCCTGTAAAATGAACATAAAGTTGAATCAGCGCCTCTCAAAAACAGTTTCAAACATTTTTTGTGCGAATATTGAACTAGAATACATGAGTTTTAGCCAGGCAACCGAGAGATGCCCCAAGTGGCATCGCATTCACACACAATGTTGCCTTTCATGAATCCTGCATCTTTCAACAACAAAGGTCCTTTTGGTTTTGGAACTGCTGACTGTCTGTCACAATTTCTCTCTGCGCTGTGTCTTTCTGCCCTGCTCCTCATACAATACAGCTGTAAATTCTCTGTGTTTATGGGGTTCAAGTTGAGCCAGAGACAATACTGACCTCCCTCTGCCTCCTCAGGTCGTGAGCAGTTCCACGGGTTGGGCTCCATGTATTGTCGAGGTGCAGCCGCTGTCATCCTCACTTACGATGTTACCAACTGGCAAAGCTTAGCTGAGCTGGAGGAGCGCTTCCTGTCCCTGACCGACACTGCTAACCACGACTGCATTTACGCTGTAGTGGGCAACAAGGCTGATCTCACGGACCATAAAGCCCAGCTGTCCCATGACTCGGATGGAGTGTCTGAGGACCAAACCGAGTGCGAGGAGGACAGGACAGAACCACAGGTGCTGTCTGCCTGCCCGACGCCCCCGGCCTCCCCTGCATCCCTCTCTGGGGTGATCCTACACAAACAGGTTACCCGCGAGGATGCGGTGGCTCTTTATGGGAGAATACTGCGCTACAAAGGCCTGGAGGAGAAGAGCAGCCTGCCTGCAGAGAAGATGTGCTTCGAGACAAGTGCCAAGACGGGCTACAATGTGGATATGTTGTTTGAGACATTGTTCGATCTGGTGCTGCCCTCCATCCTGAGGAAGAGAAACGAGAACCGGGAGTCTCCTACAGTTGACCTAGAGGAATGCAGGGGGGGCAGCGGCAAGCGGACCAGATCTACCTGCTGCTAGGATCTGCTGCAGAGGCTGCAACCAGCAGAGACTTGTTTTTAACAATGGACAATCAACAGGTTGGCCTGAGCACTAAATACACACCGTGATGGTACTACTTATGTGCCTTGACTGAGACCCTGTAGACCTCCTGGTAACACACTAACAGACACACACACACACACACACACACACACACACTGTGCTCTGATGCTCTGAATATGGTCAGAAAAAGCAACTCAGTGTTTAGAGACTTTCTCTTTGTAAGGAAGTGGAACTTAATCTGTGTTATCACTTTGCGCTTTGAAATCTTCCAACCTAATGACTGAAACTGCACTTGTATCCCAAAGATGTGTCTGTGGGCAAATAACACACTTGAAGTCAATCACTGCTATTTTTAAAACTTAAATTTAAAAGCACTAATAGAGAGTTTGGTGTTTATTATAGTTGATTTTCACAAGTCACATTATTTTTTATTTACTTTAATGTTCTGCCTCTAGCATTGGTACTGATCTTTATATCGTATTTCCACTTTTGGAACTTTTCAATGAGTGTTAATAGTAAATATCCCTGTTGAATCTTCTTTTTTCTTTTTTTTTTTTTTTTACATACACTGTTATAAATAAAGATTTTTATTTTGCACATTGCCTGGTCAGTAAGATTATGACAAGCTTGCAGGAGTAAAATAACAGTCAGAAGTATAACAAACAACATTTTAATCTTAACAGTCCAATGAAATGATCATGTTATGAAAATTACCATAATTACATTATAATTAAAACAAATGTCAGTATTTTTTTGCCATTCTAATCAAACTTATTTCCAAACAAGTTATGTGAAGTGGAACATTTGACCTACTTTGTAAATTATGTAAAAGCTGGACCAGGATCATTGACCTGGGCAAGGATTTGCTACGGTCAGACCTTTGGGCCGGACTGTTTACATTCTGTCCTGTTGGCAGCTTGTGGCAGTTCAATAATTAGTAGATTTCTAAAGGAGGAAAAGTGAGGCATGAGTAGTGTTAAGATATACATTTAAAACTCTCAGGGAAAGGGGGTCAAGTTCATTCAGCTGGTATAAATACAAAGAGATCAGTGCATTGTGTGAACATATAGTGTATGAAAAATAAAAAAATTACAGACTAATTTTGCAGTAGCTGATAAATGTAAAGAAGGAGTTAACAGTTTGAAAAGTCATATAAAAATAGGTTTTTTAAGAGCAATGGACTAAAAGCAGGATAATACTGTCAATAGTATCATGACCTCTAATGACACATTCTTCGGTTGGCTGAGAAGCATTGTTAGTGGCTTTATGGTGGATTGTATACCCTAAACAGTAATATACCCCATACTATAGATAAACTCAAGCGGTGCATACACTTTGGCGTCTTTGGTTCAGCTGTAGTATACGGTCTCTGATCTGTGTCATAGTAGCTGAGGTAATAAGTTAAACAGTAAGCACCAATCCACATTTAACATAAAATATTTCTCCCATAATGCTGTAGGCTTCATTATGAGACTTCTGTTTTTATCTACAATGGGACATTTCATTCAAAGCTCAAGGAATCACACAGTCATTGCATATCTGAGTTCTGTGGCTTGGGGACAACGTTTCCCATTTATATTGATCTAAGCAGGTATTTGAGATCCCCCTTAGTTTACTTTAGTACGTCGACAGAGAGACAACACAACCACTGTCTATGGACCAACTTGTTTTGCGTCAGTGTTACCATAGACGCCCTCACAAGTTCTTCATGCAGACCTGGCAGCGGCTGATGCGGGAAAGGAGCTGGCCTGCTTTGAGCGTCTCTGATGCCGGCTCGGTGTGGAACGACTGATCTATAGATGTGAGCCAGAAGCTGTGCTTGTTAGCGAAGTAGTGGCACGTCCCCTTGGCTCCGTTGCACTCGATGAACGGGGTTGTGCGGAAGTCCTCCAGGCAGGAGCCAGGCGACGACAGAGACTGTCCTCCACCTTCATTTCCTGCCGCTGTATGCTGTGGAGACAAAGGTAAGAGGAAAGAAAGGAGTAGTGAAATGTACACTTAAACTTTGTGGTTACAAGTGTGGACAGTTGTTTTAAGGAAATTGTTTAGCCCTTTTAAAAGTGTACAATGACAGTACTATTAGTGACCCATTTCTAAAGATTTATCTTCACCGGGAAGGAAGAGAGCTTAAGTTGAAAACTACCGAGGGACAGACTAGCGTCACCTTTTGCTGAAAATGAAAAAAAGAATCAATTATTTCAACAGAGCAAGGTCCCTGGAAAAAGCATCTACAGCCTCAACTCAGACAAACTGATTTTCATTGTCTCATTGGTCTGACCAGAACTCACCATGAGGAAGGAGTAGCCGATCCACAGGCTGCGCCAGCCCGCAGGACACTGCGGGATGGTGACGTCCTGGCTGTGGACTGCGATGGCGACTGATGGAGCTTCGCACACTGAGCAGCGGCTGATGTAAGGTTTGATGTCTCCCTCTTCTACGGGCATCATGGGAAGAGGAGCCGTAGTTGACAACCAGTAGGATTTATCGTTTCTGCTGGCATAGTAACAGATGTCTCCGGGATTGCAGTACAGGAAGGGCATAGTGCTGAACCGTGGGAGGCAGGAGCCGGCCAAACCTGAAACATACGAATAGGAAGAATTTGTTATCATTTTTTCTTGTAAAATACTGTTTCTTTGTTATTATTGTTAAGGTACTCGAAACCGAAGCAAGTATTGTAATGTTGACTAGAAATTTGTTCCAGCTGTGTGTGGTGTGACCATGATGTTCCTGTTTTTGGAAATGGGATTCCGCTGGGAATTCAAACCCAGTTTTCAAATCTGAGTAGTTTTATCAGCTGTTTAAGAGGCAACACTGAAATCCATCTGAGATCCAACTTTGCCTGGTTCATTTTCTGGTTGAAGAATTTCTGATATATGGTGAGAGATTGTCAGATTTATAGCAGAGCTTCAAAAGGAACTACATTTTCAGATGTGTTCTCCCTCTTTTGCATCATTCAAGGACCAAAACTGATTACCCAATGAGAAGTACTCGATGCTAAAAGCAAGCTTCAACTGGCATGTGCAACTGAATTAGATTATACAAATGCGAAAACAAATACTTCAAAGGATTATGTCAAACCAGAAGAGATAGTTCCACAAAAAGCAAGCTTGTGCTTGTTTCTTAAGTCTGTTTCAGAGGCCACCTTCATCAGTCCCATTATGATACTAGCTCTACTGGGAATGTGAAAATTTGGTCACAATATCTCCATAATTAATCTCTGCCAGCATTAAGACCTGATGAGCCTGACCTCTTTGTTGTGTCTTCTGGTTCAGTGGATCAGAGTGGCAGAGGGGTTTAATTTGGGGATGCTCGCCTGAACCATTAATGCCTTGTGAAAGGCCTGTATTATGACAAACTCACACAGTGCACGGACAACTGCTTCAGTACAGAATTTTGAAATGGTTGTTGCCAAGCACATAAAAATAAGATAGAACAGTTCTATTGTCCATCCTAACTCACCCAGATCCTGGTTGTGGGCCTTTTCCTGGCCCTCGAAGTACAGCAGACTGTAGCCACCCCACAGTTTGGACATACCAACTGGACACATAGGCGTCTGCTCTGTTTGACTGTGTTTCACCAGCAGGTAGCCCACACTGACGCTGCGGCCAGGCATACCAGGCAACCCAGGGATCCCAGGGTGCCCACGGTGACCTATTGAGGAATCAGGAGTTCAGAGCTGTAATTTGCAAAGTGATCTAATGATAAGATATTAATATATTACCATCTATTACCAATAGGATAATTTCACAGTTGTAACTCACGTCTTTCATCATTGCCCTAAAACTCTGGCAATTGTATCTTCTAAGGTAATTATATAATAATACAACTAGACCTTGAGGAACTTGCAAGTTGTCAGGTCAGTGGTAATAATTCTCAGTTCAGTTCCAATGGTTCATTAACTAAAACAATTCTCTCAAAGAATTACCAAAATTGTCAAAAACATTCTGGTAACTGGCTCTGTCTTCACCCACTTTAAATCCTTTAATACAGGATTAGGAACCTAATCCCAAACTGCCCCACAGCGTCAGACACACCTTCCATGCCTTGCAGACCAGGGTGGCCCATTTGTCCAAACTCTCCACGGAATCCAGCTGTCCCTGGTGTACCACCAATCCCTGGCATGCCCTTCTGCCCAATTGGTCCCATGAAACCTGCACAGTGACGGGACAAGATATATGTATGTGGCTGAGCAGGACATTTCACTAAAGGATGCCCAAAACAAATGTATTTATTAGAAGAACTAACCTGCATCCCCTGGGGGACCCTGTGGCCCAAGTTCGCCTCTCACCCCCTTTGGTCCTTGGATACCCTGTGGTCCTGGAGGGCCCCTCTCTCCTGGAATTCTGATAGGAAGTGGAGGAGGACCCTGGGTGCCTGGTAATCCATAAAGACCTGCAGGAGGGATGGATTATGTAATGACCAAGACAAAATGGAATTTATGATATCTGGTAAGGTGTGGGCATTTTACTGCATAACATACCTGGCGGTCCAGTATTTCCTTTTGGACCAACTGGTCCTCTTTCTCCCTTTACACCAGTCATACCTGGAACCCCCATCAATCCTTGCTCTCCCTTCACCCCTGTGTAATGAAAGGAATATCAAGACGCTTAGCAACATAGCAGGTTATCATTTTATCAAAAAGCAACATACTGTATATGTGGTCATTTTATTTTCAACTTATTACTTTCTTTGCAATTATTTGTGGTATTCTGTATATTTCAATGTTTTCCTGCTTATTTAAAGACAATGCATATACTTGAAAAGATTCAATATTTCATCCATACCTTTCTTCCCAGAAACACCATTAGGTCCCCTGAATCCAATTGAACCTTGATCTCCTTTGATTCCATTCCTTCCAGGGACTCCAGGAAACCCATTTGACCCTAATACACCCTTTTCTCCAGGGGGGGCATCCACGCCAGGAAACCCTCTGGGTCCAGGAAAACCTGTGAAACAGATCATTTTCATTATAGAAGACAAATAATATCCTAACTGACATATGATATACTACAAAGTTATAAGGTATAGTATAAAGGTTGTAAGCTAAGCTAGAAATATGATCCAGGACCGTGATGAGTTTCAGTCTACCAAAGTGATTGTTGGTCACTTATAACTGTGTTTCCTTTAACTACAGTTTCCTGTTCATTTACTCACCTTGTAATCCTTTAGCTCCTTCAAAGCCAGGGTCACCACTGGGTCCTGGTTTGTCCGGGGTACCATGTGGTCCTACGGGGCCACGGAAGCCTGGTGGTCCAACTTCACCATGGTCACCTGAACAAATAAAACACGGAATAGTTTCAGGTCTCAAAAATATTGAACCCCATTGCACTTTACATGATGGGTTGCTTTCATTCTCTTATTGTGATCTCAGCATGTTGATGGTTTCTGGTCTAACCCGGGCTCTGTGAATGCATAGAAGTAGTGGCTAACCTAGAGGCCCCTGGAAGCCTTTCAAACCATCTGTGCCTGGAAAACCCGGCTGGTTGTTGGGGTCACCACTCTCTCCTTTCTCCCCTTTGGCTCCCGTTTCCCCAGCTGGTCCAAAGGCATCCTGGCCTGATAAAAATATGACCAGAAAACGATTGTGTGTGCACATAGGATCCCATTACATATATCAATAAGCTGATTGAGCAAATTTGTTTTAGACTGCAATAAATCTATATGAAATTGTTATGTGATTCATTTACAACTTGCAACATAGTATTCTCTTAAAGCAATAGGTACATGAAGAGATAGTCTTCATAAATTCATTTTGTTTAATACCTGGTGTTCCTGCAATACCCTTTTGTCCTTTCAGTCCGTGTAACCCATAAAGACCCTTCAGTCCTGGGAAACCTGCAAACATTTGCATAGATCATACAGTGGAATATGAGAATATGAGAGTTATGTATCTTAAAGAGAAATGAAAGAGGGGGCACAGGTATGATCATGTCACCTTTATTTCCTGGGAAGCCAGGAAAGCCTGGGTGTCCATCTTTTCCAGGAATTCCAGGAAAGCCTTTTTGACCTTGGTTGCCAGGAGTTCCTTTCTGCCCATCTGAGCCTGCAAAATCAATAAAATGTGTATGAATCAGAATGATTGCCATGTAATTCTGCTAAAATGTATAATTTTTTTTAAATGTTTAAATAAATTAAATAAAATGTTTAAATAAAATAGCATACTTGAATTGGAATGTGCATAATAAGGAAGTGAATGGAATGTTTTACCTAGGAATCCAAAAATTCCTGAATCCCCTGAATCTCCCCTTTTCCCTCTAATACCATCAAAACCAGTGGCACCCCTGTCCCCTGTCTGTCCAGTCAATCCTGTTTCACCTGTAAAGATTGGGTATTAAATATTTCATATCAGCCAAGTACAAGACTTCCATTGTGAACTGGTGCTAAACAACACCAGAGGAGAAGTTACAAAAGCTGTACAAGTATGTACCTGCCACTCCTTGAAAACCATCCTCGCCTCTCAATCCGGTAGATCCCGGAAAGTCGATACGGGGGCCTTTGTCACCTGCAATAGTAATCCTAAATTTAATATTTGAAATACTTTTATTACAATGATTACAAAATTGTTGTAAAGGTAAGAGGCAGCAACTAAATTAGTTAAGTACGACCAGTTCTCTTTGTTTGTATCTCATGATCCCCAGTTTGCGTCCAAATACGATCAAAGCTGAGGAGCTTGTTATCGGTAGGACATTGTGGAGTGCCAAAACTTTTACTATAACAATTATTCATTCTGTCTTTGGGGGTTGTGTGCCTGTCATGTTCTTGTCGAATGTATATATGTGGTAATTTGCTGTTGGGTAGAATCATAGGATATGCTGACAAGACCTTTTAAAAGATGTATGTATGTATATGTCTGTCTTACTGATCAATAATTATATTTAACCTTCAGCTCAAACAGTGTGTGTTCACACTGGTCGGGAGCTTAAAATTTGAGATAGTACCTTTGACTCCCTTCCCTCCTTTGTCTCCTGATGCACCATAGGCCCCAGGACTTCCTTTAATACCCTGAAAAGTAACAGAGGAGAAATTACCAAACATATAAAACTACAAAGAATGACATGGTATGGTATGTCGTAAAGACTGAAAAAATAATCAAAAGAATTTTTGTGTTTGTATGATGTACTTTACAATGGCTGTACTATATCACGTCCTTACAATTCCGCTTGGTTTCAATACTGTGTCATACTTTGGCCCTTACAAAAAATAAGTCATAGAAAATGTTTTACATTCTATACTATATATACTATACTATTAAATTTGTTTTCAGTTTTAGCATATTAGACTATGAAGTGTTTATGATACACTATTCTGTGATGCATTTTTTCTTGCCATCTCATATTTTAACATTTTTTGTTTTCACAACTGTGCTATGTCAATGTTTTGCATTTTTTGGACATGCTATCCTATCCATTTTGTTTGACTTTTTGATGTCTTACTATACTGTATAAAGGCTTGAAAACTGTAAGTGATCAAATAGCTGAGTGGTCAGTGGACACATCCCAGAAGCACAAGGTCCCAAAATGGATTCCCTGAAGTCACAGAATGTCAACTCCAAACCTGAAAGTGTATTCTTTTCATGTTAATTATATTTATAATATAAATTTTTCATGATGTATTGAGGCCTTATGATACCATTACTTTGTCCATGAAATGTTTGTTTATATTATCATCCATTTATAATTTATAAACGGATGAACTCTTGATGTCTGACATAACGAAGTGCTTACAGCACACACCCCATGGGCAATAATTTTGGGGTTTGGCACCTAAAACACTGTTTTATGATGTTTTGAGGCATTTTTAGCACTTTTTATTTTTTTGTCATTTTTGACATTTTTTTCGACATCGTATAGTATGTCATTTTTTTTGCATTTTTGGGGCATGATATGGCATTCTCCGATATGACCTATTTTGGCAATTTTAACACCTTTTCTGCCATGGAGTCTGTATAAAACACTGTTTTATGATGTTTTGAGGCATTTTAGCACTTTTTATTTTTTGTCATTTTTTGACATTTTTCGACATTGTGTAGTGTGATGTTTTTTTGCATTTTTGGGACCTGATACGACATGCTCTGATATGACCTATTTTGGCAATTTTAACACCTTTTATGCCATGGAGTCTTTATCAAACACTGTTTGATGATGTTTTGAGGCTTTTTTAGCACTTTTTATTTTTTGTCATTTTTTGACATTTGTCGACATCGTATGTATGTTTTTTTTTTGCATTTTTGGGGCGTGATATGACATGCTCCGATATGACCTATTTTGCCATTTTAACACCTTTTCTGCCATGGAGTCTTAATAAAACAGTGTTTTATGAAGTTTTGAGGCATTTTTAGCACTTTTTATTTTTCGTCATTTTTTGACATTTTTCGACATTGTATAGTATGTTGTTTTTTTGCACATTTTGGGACCTGATATGACATGCTCCGATATGACCTATTTTGGCATTTTTAATACCTTTTATGCCATGGAGTCTTTATAAACCACTGTTTTATGATGTTTTGA